>JANZLH020000369.1:1195821-1206040 GCA_026770325.2 Erythroxylum fimbriatum
TAGTTACATTGATGAAAACAAATGATGTGTGAGATGATTCATATCATTGCATTTGGCATTCATGATCAGCTAAAGGAGTTGTGACCAGAGTGACCAATGTGAGAAAAGAGCTTTAAGCTCATAATGATGAAAGGAGCATAGACTTAGATAATATGGACTCGGAATCTACAACAGATTCGGGTTAGAAATGAGCTTGGTATCCACAACGGATACGGGACAGTAAATTGGGTTGAAAGGCGTTCGGTCACAACAAAGCAAAATAAGAATGGAGTCACATGTGCATTTGCATAAACAACTTTATATGTATCATATGAATGATTGAGATGAATTGTTGAATTGTTTTGAAATAATGATATGTAATGTTTGTGTACATGTTGTACTTATTAAAACATGATAAAATATGATGTGTTATTCAATACTAGATGATGTGATATACTTGTTGAATTGGGTTATAATTTATCTTGGTGTTCTGACTTGAGTGAACACATCGATGATGGTTCACTCACTGAGTTCACAATCTCATTAAAATTGCAACATTGTTTTTCAAGTTCAGAGGAGTTCTAACTACTAAGTTGTTATAGCAGAAGTCTAATACTTGCATTTTAGGGACGAGAATGACTCAAAGGTCTAATCAGCTGAATCTAAGGAGTCTACTTAGAATGTTTTAATTTAGCATCCCATTTTATGTTAAACATTTTGTGTGGAGTATTAAACTCTCAAATGTTCTATAATGTATATACATGGATTATGAGTTGTAATCATTATGTAAGTTTATTTTTGGTGAATGAATGGGAAGAATTGATCTTTTTGAATGCTTGTGATATATGTGATGCCTTAAATAAGTTAATGTGATTGCTCTAACATGCCATTCTCATAGGGTATATTCTCGAATATCCTCTTGTATGTTCGGGCATATGCTCTATAGAAGTGGTATGTTATATTAATAGAATGTAAAAAGACTAATACACGTTATGTTTTTCCTTATGAAGGTTGTAGATGATATCATAGGCTAAAAGTATAGAGATACTTAAACAAACATGTGAGTACTTGTTAGAGAACAAGTTCACTAAACAGACTTGACATGAGAAATCTATTTGGAACATTACTTGTATGTCTATGGAATTCTCATTATGATGATTGTATAAGTGATCATTTGACCTGAGGCCACCAAAGTTATCTTGTATAGAGATTGCTATGTTTTGATATTACTTATGACCGATTTAATCATAGGTCGTTTAATCAGTAGTCATTGGATGTAACATGAAATATATTGAGGTAGTTATGTGATTAAGATAGGATTCATCACCCTAAAATAATTAGGGAGAATGTTTCGTTGTTCTCGATTAGTATTAATGCAGGAAATCCTTGGTCAAGATGGAATGATGTTTTGTAAATAGTTTATGAATGTCATTCATTGAATTGATAGCTGATGGCGGAGAACTAATATGGTTAGACTCAAAATAGAGTAGATATTAATTCCATGCTCTATGTTTAATCGGAACATTGTATGATGAAAGGATTAAATTATACAAAAAACATCCTGCACAGAAAGGTTAGTCAAAACCACTTTGACATTCCTAAATATTTTGGTGGTTATGACACATTGCTAGACGCTAATCTTGATCTATGATTGCATATTGTTTAATTGGAGAATTGTTTAAAATTATAATTTATAATCATTGCCAACGTATTTAGGAACCTAATGGGTCTCATATAATGAACGGTTAAAGAAAGCAAAGTTAATTTAATCAAGTTGGACTTGATTGTAAAGTTTGAGAAACTTTAGAATTAAATGTAGGATATTTAATAAATAAGGATCAATATGAGATATTGAATTTAATTTGGGCATAATTGGTATTTAATTATAATTATTTGTAATTCTAATTAAAGTTTAATTAAAATTAGAATTTAATTTCAATTAAATTACTAAAATGTCGAAAACCTATTAAAAATAGGCTTAAGATCCAATGGAGTGATCACTTCTTGCTTAATCCTCTCTGTAAGAGTTACAGAGTTCTCTCAATCTATTCTGTGGATATCGTTAGAGCCGGACATTTGTGCGGCTACGATGGTTAAGATGGATCAATTTCAGAAACAGTTCGAGGATACGATAAGATAAAGATCAAACTTTGGAATAAAGTATAAATTACGTTTTTGCTTTATTATGATTTGTGTTAATCATTTTATAGATTAAAGAGATTCGGTTTTCAAAAAATCAAAGTTTACAAAAAAGTTTTGTAATTATTCTGCTGCGGTCATAATCGGATCTCAACCCAATTTTCCAAGGAAATTCAAGAAGAAAATTCAGTCTTAGGTAAATCACGGCTTAGCACACGCCTATGTAATTTTTTTCAAATGTTCAAACTTGAATACATAACAATATAAATGGGTGGATGAGAATTCATATCTAATGAGCTAAAAAAGCAGAGAACAACATAGCCTAAGACATGGGTGTGCCTGTTGCTATGCCTTTATATAATATCAATAGAGGGCGGTATGGGTGCTTCTATTCTCACTAAGTTCTCTTGCTTTAATTTATCACCCAACTCTTCCTACTCTAATTTTCCTTCGTCTTCTAACTCTTCAAAACTAGCTTCCTCTCTATGGCTCTCCTCTTGCTCTTTTATATACTTATCCACTACATCAATCTTCAAACAAGAGTTGCATTCTTTTGAATTCTTCAAGATTTTATTCATGTTGAACTCAAATTGTTCATCGCCAATATGAAGAATGAGTTTCCCTTCATAGGCATCTATCAATGCTCTTCCCATATTTATGAACGGTCTACTAAGAATTAATAGACAATTTTGATCCTATTCAAAATCTAACACCACAAAATCCACTAAAAAATGAATATCCACCTTAACTAACACGTCCTCCACTATATCAAAAGGTTTCTTCATGGATTGATCCGTTAACTAAATGAGCATGGAAGTTGGCTTCACATTTCTTAGCCCTAATTTCCTGAAAATTGAAAAAGGTATAAGATTAATACTTGTACTTAAGTCATATAAACATTTAGCAAATTCTAAATTACCAATTATACATGGTATAGTAAAACTCCTTAGATCCTTCAATTTTGAAGGCATATGGCTAGTAATTATGGAGTTACAACTTTCATCAAGGAGACCATTTAATTTTGAAACTTTGCATATTTGGGCATGTTCTCTAAAGCTTTAATAAAAGACAAGTGATATGTGATTAAATGTTGGTTCATTTAAAATACTACATTGAGTGATTAATGCCTTAGAAATGCTTAAGATACTCACTTTAGCTCATATTTGATCTTAGGTACATTTCGAAAGTGAAGGAAAGTGACTCAAAAGCGTGTCCATTGAAGCCATCTTCTTAATTTCTATATTCTATTGATTCATGGAGCATGAAGAAGAAGAGGATTGAAAGAAGAAGTGGAAAGATAGAAGTGAAGACCAAAGAAAGGAGAATTCTCATGGCCATATATTGGATCGCATGGGCATGAGAACATACAGCACCTCTCATGACCATGCATGAACGTGAGAGGGCCTTAAATAGCTGTGGAAGGCTGTGTATGGCTGTGAGGGGTTCTCACACCATAAGAATTAACTCACAGGTGTGAAAAGCTAGGTTTCCTTAAGTTGTCCCTCTGTTTAAACCTAATTTGTGCTATATAAGGAAAGGGTTGTGACGGTAGAAACATTCATTTGGGATAGACCTAGCCGAAAATGTCTTTCTCTCATTTCTCTGTGGGTTTTTGAGCTTGAGGATGGAGATGGAAGGCTAATTTACTAATGTCGGTTTAATAGGGATATCAAAGCCAAGTCACGGTTACGCTATTTCATTTTATTAGCATTATAATCTCTTTTCAGATTGTGGTGTTGTTTGTGCTGATTGAGTTGGGTTTTGTGTAGATGATCTTAATACATTATTTTGATTGTTCTAGTATGAACCTAATGTTATAATGTTGAATGTAATCCATAATTGTTACATTTAATGTTTGTTAGTAGCATCTAATGGTCTTGACTCGTTAGGAACAACTTAACTTAGGTTAGATAACTTGAACGTGCAAGGTTACTGCCTATATTGATCGTTTTCTACATCATAATGTTGTTGCCAAATTGAATCTAGAGATCATATTCGAGGTTATTTGGTAGTTAGGATTAATTGATGATTGTATCTTAATTAAACACAACCTAATGGAAAACCTGATGATCAATGTGTTTATTCTGTTGATATGATTGATCCTTTGGTACAGGAAATGTTTAAATTAAGTTGCAAGGATCATTTGGAAATGGTTTTGACCATGGAATTGGAAGCAGAAGCCAACATAGATGTTGAAATGAGAGAGGAGCTAATGGAAGCGGCAACCGCTTTGGAATCATTGGAAGACTCTCTAAAAAGGTATGACTTGGCTTCTCTAAAACTATCTGAATCTCACCAGAAGTTGTTACCTTATGATGTGCAGGCACCAAAATTGGAGTTGAAACCACTCCTTACACACCTCAAGTATTCTTATTAGGAGATAAGAAAACTCTTCCAGTCATCATTTCAGCGGGGTTGACTTTAAATCAAAAGGAAAGGCTAGTTTGAATGCTGAGAGAGCATAAGAAGGCCATCGGGTGGACTATTGCGGATATCCAAGGGATAAGCCCTTCCATATGTATGCACCACATTTTATTGGAGGTGGATACAAAATCCACAAGGCAAGCTCAGCGTAGGTTGAATCCTCCAATGATGGAAGTTGTGAAGAAGGAGGTGTTGAAGCTTCTTAATGATGGGGTGATTTACCCAATCTCTGATAATAAGTGGGTAAGTCCTATCCAAGTGGTTGCAAAGAAGTCCGAAATCATCGTTATGACAAATTAGGAAGGTAAGTTGGTTCCCACCCAAGTGAAACTGAGTGACTAGTGTTTATTGATTATAGGAAGTTGAATTCTGTAACTCGTAAAGACCACTTTCCCCTTCCCTTTATTGATCAGATGCTTGAGAGATTCACTAGTTATGATTATTATTGCTTTCTAGATGGTTTTTCAGGTTATCTTTAGATTCTGATCGCACCAGAAGATCAGAAGAATACCACATTCATATGCCCATTCAGTACATTCACTTACCGAAGGATGTCATTTGGATTATATAATGCACCAGCCACGTTTCAAAGGTATATGGTAAGCTTTTTTTAATATGTTGAGAAGATTATTGAGGTATTCATGGATGATTTTATTGTATATAGATCTTCTTTTGATAAGTTTCTTAAGAATCTTGCCATTATCTTGGAACGATGCATAGAAACTAACCTTGTACTGAACTAGGAAAAATGTCATTTTATGGTAGATCGAGGTATAGTTTTATGTCATGTTATATCTACTAGAGGAATTGAAGTAGATAAATCTAAAGTCGATCTTATTTCTTCTTTACCTTACCCCTCTACTGTGAGGGAAGTGTGTTCTTTTCTTGTACATGTAGGATTTTATTGAAGGTTCATTAAGGACTTTTCGAAGATAATCGTACCACTATGCAAGCTTCTATAACAAGATGTCTCCTTTAAGTTCTATACGAAGTGTAAGGAGGCATTTAAAAAACTTAAGGAGCATCTGACATCCCCACCAGTGATTCAACCGCCAGATTGGAACCTCCCCTTCGAGATCATATATGATGCAAGTGATTATGCAAGATGGGCAATTCTAGGACAAAAAGTAGGAAAAGCTTTGCATGCCATCTACTATGCCTCCAAGAGTCTAAACCCAACCCAATTAAATTATTCAACTACTAAAAAAGAACTCTTATCTGTGGTTTTTGCTTTCGAAAATTTTCGATCGAATTTGTTTGGTGTTAAAGTGATTGTTTATTCTGACCATGCAGCTTTACGATACATGCTTACAAAGAAATAAGCAAAACTGAGGCTGATCAGATAGATTTTCCTCCTTCAAGAATTCGACTTGGAGATCAGAGATAAGAAGTGGGTAGAAAACGTGGTGATAGACCATCTCAGTCATTTGATAAAGGAAGAAGATGATATTCCTCTGCGAGAAACATATCTGGATGAGCAATTATTTTCTACCAGTTAAGTTGTGTTCCTGTTGGGTTGGTTTGTTTGCTATCACTCATGTTTTTCCTTTTAGTGTAGTAGAGATACGGAGTCTCAAAACTGACAAGACATTCTGAGTGAATGGTCATCGCTTGAAGTCCTATTATGAAGGCTTCCAAACGGAGGATTTGGAGGTGCTGATGCTGGAGGATGTGACTGGTGTCACTTGATCAGGCAACAAAAGGTCAAGCCAACAATGATAAACGAAGGCGCTGCTTGGTAGGCAACCTAAGGGAAACTAATTTTTGTTATTCACATTTTGACATTTATTATTTTCATAAATTGTTCCATTTCTTACATTTGACTGTACATTGAGGACAATGTAAGTTTTAAGTGTGGCGGTGGGGTATATTAGTTCTTAAGTGTGTTTTTTAAAGCTTAATTGTAGCTTATGTGACTTCTTAGGCGGTTTTCAAAATCAAACAAACGAAATCAAAATTTTCTTATTTTTATTGCTTTTAAGATTATCTAATAATTAGAGTGTGAATTGACGAGAAAAATCCACGGCAACCTTAGTATGTACTTACTCTTGTGATTGGTTTATGTGCCTTATCCTTAAAACAGCTGTGACTAGTAGTAAATAAAAATTAGTGGGGTTTTAAGCCGAACTAGACTGACACATCCATATCAGTCTCACTGTCAATTAGTATGTGGGACCTTTATGACACATACATCCTTACTTTGCTTTGATTTTCTAGTCAAGACCATATTTTTATCACGTGCATTTTTATAAAAATGATTAGGCATTCTTTGTTGATTACGAGGTATATTAGCCAAATAGCCTACCCATTTATGTGAATTTTCCTTTGCTAACACCCTTTGAGATTTTTCTCCTTTTCTTTTATATAAACCACATTACATGGACCTATTCAAATGCCTTACCCAAGCCTTTACGCTAGTGGAGCATGTTTAATTTTTGAAGAATGTGATTGTACAAAAGCCTCAGTGTGGGGGTATGCATACATGTGGGTTGGTTATATTTGTTAAAATTACATGTTATGAATCCTATGTTGATGTAGCTTCTAACACTTTTACATTTGTGAAAAAAAGAAAAAGAAAAAGAAAAAGAAAAGGAAAGGAAAGGAAAAGAAAAGAAAAGAAAAGAAAGAAAAAATGTGAGTTTGAATAAAAGTATCAAGGAGGAAATATAATTGTTGTGAAAAGTTGTTAATTAATAGTTTATCCTCCTTAAATTATATTGATTGGGTGTTTGAATATATTGCATATGAGGTATAATGTGGGTGTTGTTTTGGATGGAGCACTTTTTGTGTTATGTTCATGTGGCTGATGGTGTGAGAGTTGAATTGAGTTGTGAAACATAATTGTTGCATTCTTCAGGGCTGATGGTACCCAGTTTTGAATGAATATTAACTTGTGCGCTTGATATTTCATTGAGTATTACTTTTGCTTCACTAGCTTGATGGCTTTTATGCTACATTACCCAAAATACATCTCACCTACCCTTAACCATATTACAACCTTAGAAAAGTCCTTTAAATCATGATTATGCATGTGACTTTTAATGGTGGAGAAATGAAATGATATGCAAAGTTATGGATTACTGTGATTATGAATGGTGTTTAAGTGTATCCGTGGAAATATCTTCTTTAAACCCTTTTTTGTCCAAGATAGAATGTCAAGTGAAAAACAAAAAAAGATAATTCTGACGGCCATATATTGGATCGCATGGGTGTAAGAAATTTCTCACACCCATGTAGTACCTCTCACGATTGTGCTGATTGTTTGACCAAGACATATGTCAACCTCTACAGCTAAAATCAAACAGATCCATATTTAACAAAAATTGAGATTTGTCAATTCAAAATGGAAGCGTCTACTACCTTTAACTTCAAAAGGGTTAAGAGAATAGCTGAAGTCACCAGCTACTAGCTAAGGATTATGTATACTAGACTAGAGCTTCTGTAGAGATAACCAAAGTTGCTCTATTTGAAAACCAAAGTTGGAGGCATATACCAAAGATAACTCAAATAAATTATTGGAATCCTTAAGAAGGCGTTGCAAATGCAAGAGTTGATCAGATTCAAAAAGTACTTGTACATCAAGCAGGAAAGTATTGTAAAAGCAGAGGATACGACCATTAAAGTAGAGGCATGATTTGAAAAGAGCCCCCATTGAGTACCCAGAAGGTGTGAACTAGTTAGCAAACTAATATTCTTGATTTTTGTTTCCATGAGGCCAACAAAAACTGATTATCCTTTACTAGCTCGTTCACCACATTTTTTTTGTGAGGGTCGTTTAACCCTCTAGTGTGCCATACTAGTATGGACATGGGTAGGGGAATCCAATTTGGTAAGTTGTTGAGCTTTTTTCCGAGCCAAATGCCTTCTAGAATGACTAGGAAGTTTAGATTCCTCAATTTTAGGATTCAAAGATAAAATATCCTTGGAAGGATTATATTCATCAACCGTATCCTATGTGACCTCGTTAGGCATACCAATAGTCATGTCATTGGGAGAGTTTTTTGGTAATAAAGGGACAACAACATTGGAGATTGGGGGAGGTGAATATGGTTGATAGGCATCAGTCCCTTGATCATTAACAATCTCAACATTACTATCTTTCTCCCCTATATGAACTACCTTTAGTAGTGGAATCTTGTCTCGTAACACTGAGGTCTTAGATGTGGGAACATTAGAAACTGCAAGAGGAGTTATAGAAGTGTTGCATAAAGACGTGCTAAATGTGTCAAAGCCCAGAAGTTCATCATGCCATCCTGTAAAGAAATATTTACTCGTAGGGACCCATTTTTTCGTAGTAGTGTGGTTCTGTTTCCATGGACATGTGACCCAAATTTCAACTGGTTCCTTCTAACCAGATTCTCCAATTCTCATAACGAAAAGACTATTAGGAAGGGGACTATGTTTTTTAGATTTCAATACATATCTTCACGTAATAAAGGTGTTATATGGTGGCGATTTGAGAATCCATACAAAGCGCTAACTAGGTAACTGAACCCTTCAATCGTCCAAAACTCCATTAGTAGATTGTGAAATTGAACCCACATTGGCAAAACATCGATGCTTCCCCTATCCATTTTCATTATGGGCTTCCAACGTTGAACGAAAAGTGGTTATTCGTTAATGTGCCACAGACCCTGTTTCACAATGTCGGTTAAGTGAGTTTCATCATGAAACTTGAATAATATTGTCCCATCTTATCTTAGCAATACCTTTTCTAGTCCTTTTTTTTTCCAATGAGCCTTTACCTAAGCAAGCATAGTCGGAAAGGCAGGTCTTTCATATAATAAAACAATCAAGGAAGTAGACCGAGCCTTAGCGCTTGTTTGAAGTAATTCAATCAGAGGGGAAATTTTGCCATTTTGCATAAAATTAGGATAATATTTGAGCATGCCTTTATTATAGTGAGTGCATAATGGAGTTCTCCATACACCAACAAGTGAGGGTGAAGCAGAGCCCATAGTCATTGGGGATGTAATAACTTGTTCTCCATATTGAGGGTTAAAGCTTTAGTTGTCATTGGCAATTCATGAAATGCATTTCGTTCAAATGCATATCATTAGCATACACACATGAATTATGAATTATGAATTATGATTTTGTACAAATTGCATGGAATGCATATCCTCTCAACTCATTCAATGGTATGAAAAAATTAAAATGTTCATGATGTGAATTGTGAAACGTTTATGCCTTGAATTTTGGTTTGATTGATTACAAGTAATGAATTTGGAATTAATTGATATAATTGAAAAATTGAGGAATTAAATGTACATTAGGTCTAAGAAAAATGTCAAGTGGTAAGAAAAATTGATACATAGAAATTAGAATGATTAAGCCTATAATTGAGTGACATTTGGCATTGATTATTGTGTGACAAATGGATTAGTAAGATGATGACAATTGGCAGCTATGATTGCGTGACATATGACCTAGCTTTATTGGTGACAAATGGCAACATATTTACATGATAAATGGAGGACATGCCTTCAGACATATGGAAAGTTAATTGCATGACACCTACCACCTTAGTAGTGAGTACTCCAGTAGGAAGTACTACAGTAAGTGGCGAAGTCTGTAAAGGGTGTATCATTCAGATTAATCAAGCAGAGTTGGACGCTAAATTGATAGTATTGTAATTGAAGGAGATATATCTCATATTGGGTAAGGACTGACTCAC
>JANZLH020000369.1:1206140-1220109 GCA_026770325.2 Erythroxylum fimbriatum
TTTGATTTGTCTGCTGCAGGTGCTAAGAGACTTATGCAACTTCATGAGCTTGAAGAATTTCGTTTGGATGCTTATAAAAATTCGAAGTTGTATAAGGAACGTGTGAAGAAGTGGCATGACAAGAAGATTCTCCACCGAGACTTTAAGGTAGGCGACAAGGTATTGATCTATAACTCCCGTCTTCGTCTTTTTCCAGGTAAGCTTAAGTCGAGATGGTATGGTCCATTCACGGTGATCCAAGTCCTTCCTTTTGGGGTCTTTGAGGTAAACCGAGAAAATGAAACTTCGTTCAAGGTAAATGGACAACGCGTTAAATTGTATATGCCCAGGTTTGTGGATCACTCTGCGGAGCGATTGTCTCTTCATGACACTTCGCCTCCTTGATCGTGGTGTCTGTTGTCCAGTAGGATTGTAGTTCTCTTTCTTTTATTTTCTCGTTGTTTCCTTTGCGTTTGTTTTAATGCATTTCTTTGAGTTGTTTTGAGTGTTCTTCAGGTTTGCATGGTTGGTGAGAAAAAAAAACTCTTGGCTGCTTTTTCTTCAGGGAAGTTTCTTCTTTCTCTTTCCCCTCTTTGTGTTTGATTGTTGACTACTTGAACATTCGGGAGAATGTTCATATTAAGTGTGGGGGGATTGAGTTTATGTGCATGTTGATGATATTAATGTTGATGTTGAGAAATACACACTTGAATGGTTGCGACTCTTTTGGTAGCTAACTTGAGTCCCAGTTGTGATGAATTTGACCATACGATTCTGTCAAAATAGTTGGATAGAAAATTTAGTTGTTTGTATGAACTTGGAATAGGCAACTTGAGAGGATAGTGAACTATGTGGATTAATTAAAGTAGTCAATTGCATAAACTTAGTCAATAATTGATGCTGAGTGATGAGGCAATGTATGACATTTTGATGGATTTTCAATTAAACATATGTGAGATTTTGAGCTATATGACTACACCTCATAGTCATTTATTCTCTTTGTTGTATGTGATGCTTCCCTATGTAGATTACCTTCAGAACTTGCTCTGAATATGTTTGATACTGCTAGTTACATGCGTTGTGGACATGACAAAGGCCTTCTTTGTTTTTAACCTTTAGTTTAAATGAACCACCAAGTCATTTTTTCCTTGTTACCCCCTTTGAGCCTTTGACCTTGTTGTTTTTGTATTAATCGCATTGCATTAAAACCTGAAAATCTTTTAGCCTGACCCTTTCACAAGTTGAATAAAGTACTAAGTATTTGATTCATTGAATTAGGGACTTTTGTTTTACATGCTATTCTGAGATGTTTTAGAGGTACATCTACTCAGTTATTGTTGTTTTGTGCTACCACTATCTTCTTTTATGTTTATTGTTACCAAAAAAATAAAAACAAAAAAGAGAAAAAAGAGAAAAAAAGAAAAGATAAAAAGATAAAAAGATCAAACAGTAGCATTGGATAGTGATGAGTAGTTGAAATTCCGTGTCTCTGTTTGCACATTTCAGAATTTCTTTTTGATTGTCCCACGTCACTTAGTACTTTGTGAATGCTTTTGAGTAGCCTTTACCCTTTTTACTTTACCTTAACCTAAGCCTCATTACAACCTCTAGTAAAAGCCCTTTTGTTCCACGATGGCAATGTACTCTATGTAGTGAAAAATAGGTGAATTTGCAAGTCTATGGTGGTGTAAACTCTTAGAGGAAGCTTTGAGTGAAACACAACCCCTATACACTTGAGTGACACAAGTGAATATCGTGAGGAAGGTCCATTTTAATTTTATGCTTGTGATTAAAGATATCTACCTTTGATTTTGTTTATGTGCATTGATGAAACGATAATGATATATGTAGTAGCTTAATTGAAATTAATTCGCCACTTCGATAGACAGCAATCACGGATTAACTAATCTATTCGGCAATTTATCATCAAGTCAATCAATTAACAGGCCTCATTAATCAACAAACTCAACAATAATAAATCGATTAAAGTGCGGAGATTAAATAAACATAAGACATAAACGAAAACAATTAAACTAAAGGAATCTCACGAACTACATGCATCAAACGTAAAGTACCTTGTCTAGATTAAAAACTTAGCCACACAAAATATTAGACTATATCTAATATAGCTAAAATTCACAAGTTAATGATGGAGTTCAACCTTCTGTGAAATTCTAAATCACGTTCTCCTCAAAGTTGCCGCCGCTGGTCTCCACTTTTAGTCTTCTAATGTCAAAAATTAATCCCACCAAAAGCTCCCTGTCGCCGTCGACTTTTGTGATAAAATATAATCCCCCTTTTTATAAAGCACGTTTCTGCCTTCCTTTTGTCCACAGTGTCGCAGTCAATCTTTTTAATGGTGGTTCTCCAATAAAAATCTCCAGCTCCCTTTTTGTTACCGGCACACTTCCCTATCAGTTGTATCTCCACTCCAACTCTAGCTCTAGCTCCCGCCTACACTGCTCCTCAAAAGTTACAGCCGTCGTCCTTCTCTAGACCTAATTATGACTAATATAAATCTCCACCAAAGGTTGTTGTTGCCCTCCTTCTAGTTGATTTTTGATTAAAATATCAATTCTTCTCTCCCACACTATAGCCGCAGCTGTCAACTCTCCTGGGTGTCCTCAAAATAATCTCTAGCCTCCAAGCTAAAAGTTGTCGTCCGTATGAGACAAGCCAAGCAAGTCAGCGCAGAGAAGAGCAAAGGGGGTTTTTAATGTTGAAATCTTATTTGTCAAATCCAGCTACAGTAAGGTTTCAAACAGTCCTCAACCCAAAAGTTGTCGTCACTCCTTTAATGGTTGTTCTAAAAATAATCTCTCCAACTTCCAAACTCTACCGCCACACACTCCCCTCTTATCGTTGATTAAAAAAATATATATATCCTCCCCTAAAGCTGCTGTCAACACCTTGTATATGTTGTTGTCCCCTTTCTAGGTTTTGTTCCCTTTCCATTAAATGAAGTGGGCCCCCTCATAATGGTCCAAAGGTGGGGCCCAATTACATGTCAACATAAAACTTCAAGCCACAACTTGACTTAGTCAACAAAGAGGGTTGTGTTATTGAGGCCCAAATCCTAAGGCAATCAAGTCAAAATTCACTAATCTGCCAGCACTGTGTTACCTTCAACATGGTCATGTTGAAATCTTCTGTTCCCGATTAGTCAATTTCACTCCAAATTGCGTCACTTTGTATTTCGTCACCTAGAACATACAAAAACACAAATTACCATAGAAACTCAAGCATAACATCACAAAAGCCTACCAAAAGAACATAAAACATAAAGAATTAACATGACAAAATGCAAGTTATCAATGGTGATAGAGAAACAGAATACAAATTGAAGGTAGATATTCCCTATTTTCATGGCAATTTAAATATTGAGAGTTTGTTGGATTGGATAGCAAATATAAGCCTTCTTTTTTTGGAGTATATAGAGATTCCAAAGGAAAGGAGTCAATTTAGTTGCATGTAGATTGAGAAGGGGAGCTTCTGCTTGATGGGAGAGATTACAGATTAGGAGGGCCCGTAAAGGTAAAATACGTATTAGAACGTGGGAAAGGATGAGGCAATTATTGCACATCAAGTTTCTCCCCCCAGATTATAAGCAATTTCCGTTTCAGCAGTACCAAAGGTATCTACAGGGTCAAAAATCCGTACATAAATATTATGCGAATTTACTAAGCTAACTATCAGGAATGACCTAAAAGAAATTTAAGAACAATAGGTAGTTAGATTTTTAGAGGACCTGAAGTCATCCATTAAAGGCAGAATTGGGGTGTAAGTGGTGAGAACCTTGTCTGAAGCCAAAAATTTAGCTTTAAAGGATGAAAAATTGATGCAAGAGAGGAACAAGCCAAAATACCCTCGCAAAAATAACAGTGCAAATTATGGTATGAATTATGGTAGAGATATCTTTAAAACTACCATTGATAAAAGCAGAACAATCACTGAGAGCAGAACCCAGGAAAAGAGAGTTGTGGGGAAGCAGAAGGTGGATGAAACAAAAGAAGCATCTAAAACTACTAATCCTTACACTAGACCTATCATAGGGAAGTGTTTTAGGTGCAAGAAATTAGGCCACAGATCCAGCGACTGCCTCTCAGAAAGGCATTCCATGTGGTAGAACATGGGGATGAAGAGGAAGAGGTATATTGGGGTCTAGATGGTGAGAAAGAAGATTACGAGTTTGATGGTAGAGCGAAGAAAGCTTAAACTATATGATTTGGAGGATAATGCTCACCCTAAAACAAGAAGATGATACCTAGAGGCACTAATTATTCAGAACGAAGTGCACCTTTTGCAACCGCGTGTTTGATGTGATTGTTGACAGCGATAATTGTGAAAACATCATAGGGAGAATTGTTGTATAGAGTCTGGGATTGAAGATGGAGAAGCACCCTAACCTGTACAAAATCAGCTGGATTAAAAAAGGCGAAAATCGAAGTGGCTAAATGTTGCAAGGTACCCTTTTCTATAGATCAGTATAAGGATGAACTTGACGTTGGTATACATGGGTGCTTGTCACTTATTATTTGGTAGACCTTGGCAGTTTGATGTTGCAACATAGTATGACGGTAGATAAAATACATACAAGCTGCAAAAGAACGAAAACAATAAACCTTGTTGCCAATGAACAGGAGTTTTAAACCCAAAGCTTCTAAAGCGGAGGGTAGGGGTTTCCTAATAGTAACCCATTCTGAGGCCGAATTTGAAGAGGCAATAAAGGAGACTAGAGAAGTAAATGCTCTGATTATGAGGAAAGTGCTAGTAACAGAGAAGAAGTAAGATGCAGTAGAGCTTAAAGATGCTATGAAGTTATTGTTGGAGAAGTTCAATGACATCGTGCTTGAAGAATTACCCATAGGGCTTCCGCCTATAAGGGGCATTCAGCATCACATTATTCTAGTTCCTGGAGCCAGTTTGCCTAACTTACCCCACTACAGGATGAGTCCAAAAGAGACAGAAGTTCTCAGAGAGCAAGTGGAGGAATTGCCGCGTAAGGGGCACATTCAAGGGAGCATGAGTTCTTGTGCAGTTCCAGCATTGTTGTGTATGGGCAGTAGGGCTATAAACAAAATTACTGTGAGGTAAAAGTTTCTTATTCCCCGACTGGATGACATGTTGGTTGTGCTTTATGACGTGTAGATATTCTAAAAAAACAGATCTTCATAGTTGATACCATCAGATCTGAATCAAGTTATAGATGATTGGAAGATAACCTTCAAGACAAAAGAGGGGCTATATGAATGGCTTGTGATGTCGTTCAGATTTTCCAATGCTCTTAACACATTCCTGAGGCTCATAAATCAAATACTGAATCTGTTTATTGACAGATTTGTGGTAGTGTACTTTGATCATCATCATCATCATCATCACCCAGTCCGAAATCTTGCAATGAAGCAGGGTTTGGGGAGGCCCGATAGTATGCAGCCTTACCCCTACATCGTAGAGAGACTATTTTCGGTGGACCCACATGCAAATGAGAAAATGAAAAATTGATGCAGGTAACAGAAACAATTCTTAAAACATAAAAATAAATGAAAATACAAGTACTAGGGAAACCAAATCTCCAGATATAGCTAAAATAAACTAATAGTAGTAATTACAAATAATAGTAATAATAAGAATGGTAATAATAATATTAATAATAATCGATAATTAATAATAATAGTAACAAGGACAAACCAAAACTAATAAGAAACTCAAATACAAGTGAAAATAATAATAATAATAAAAAAAAGGAAGACAACCAGGGTTTAAGCAAGTGGCAAGAATAATAGAACGAGATTGGTGAGAAGAGAGTCGAAAGACGAAAACAAAAAGATCTAAACACTGGCTTGTAAAGGACAGTAACAGTAGGGAGAAAAGATTGAAGAGAAGTCCAAGCCGTTCTGAAAAGTGGGCGGCACAGGTATCCGAAATGCAAACTAATTAAAAAGCTAAGGTCAGAAAAGCCTTGTCTAGGTTAATAAATGTTTGCTATCGAAAACACACATGCCCCTCCCTCTCCCTCTCCCTCTCTCTCCATCTATAGCTACAACCTATAGCGACAGCCTAATGTTGTCTGCTGAAGGGACTCCAAACTCAAAAACTTTCCTTGCGTAAAAAGAAAATCTAACCTACTTAAAATAATAATAATACAATGTAGTTTCTCGTCTGAAAGCACTATTAGTACCATCTAATGAAGCAATCGAGATTATAGAAAGAGAAAGAGGCAATAATGTTAGAAACGTGGGACTGAAATTAGCAGAAGCAAAGCATACTAAAAAGAAGAAAAGAAAAAAAAACTTTTCGAACAAAAAGTTAAGCTAAACGAAGAGGCACAGGCTCAAACCTCCAACACAAATAATAGTTCAAAGAATGAAACTCCCTATGATCAGCAAACTAATCTAGAGATAGGAAATAAAGAGAGAACAGAAAACTTACTTGTTCCATGAAACCGGAAACTGCTTATTTGTTCACAATACCTTTGAAGGTTAAAAACAGAACAGCTGGTAACTCCCATTGCAGCTCCTAGCTATCCCCTGGGCACTCCAACAACCATAGTTGAGAAAGCGTCTTTGAGAAATTTGGATATTGTGCATCAGCCGTCTGGGTTATACCTCGTCACCAACAGCAACTGTGGTGATGTATATTGATGTTTATATTATGGTGGGAGAATCCCATGGATGATGCTCTCACCAAGATGATTGTCACATCTGTCTCTGTAGAAGAAAAAGGAAACATAATATGTGATAGGAGTTAAAATATTGATGACATTCTAATATACAGTTGGTAAGATGAGGAGTATATAGCCCATTTACGGGATGTAAGGCTCTAAATTACACCCTAGTAGGAATGTTTCATGTCCATGGAAGTTTATGTGATAGGAGTTAATGATTATGATTTGATTGTGTTGCTTATAGATTATGATTTGATTGTGTTGCTTATATCTTGAATTTTGGATTGATGGATTATAATTAATAATTGGAATTTATTTGTTACAATTGGGGAAATTTTGATGAGTTAAAATGCAAATTTGGACTAAAAAAATGCCAAGTGGTAAGACAAGTTGACACATGAAAAATTAGGATGACTAAGCCTATGAATTAGTGACTTTTGGGATGGAAAATTAAGTAACAAATGGCATAGCTAATTAATTGACAAGTGGCAACAATGTTTGACTGATAAATGGCCTAGCCTAATGGTGACATTTGGCAGCTTATAGAGTGGACAAATGGGATACATGCTTGTGACAAATGTCAATGGAAGGAAGAGACATCTTGAACCTTATTGAACTAAGCTTGTGCACAACATGTTTCTACTGTGTTTTCTCTTCTTTCTTCATCTCTCACCACTGAAAACCTGTTCTTATCTTACAACCCTGTGTTTATTTGGGTTTTTTTAATTATCACGTCAAAATATTGCAACAAGGAAGCTAGATCTTGCTATCTTCTATGTTGCTGTCTTTTTGGTACTAAGATGATCCTTATTTCACCTTGATCTTGGAATTGTGTGTGTTTGCTTGGAAGGCCAGATTAGCTTGTTCATTGAAGTAGGAATTTGAGTTTAAAATGTAAGTGGAATTCTAAAGTTGATGGCATGTAGTAATACAAATTCTATGATGACTGAATTAGGGTAGAATCTGTGTTGTGTCAATGATATAATGAGTTCTGGAAAATGATGCTTGTTTGATAGATTTTGTTTTGGTTTTTGATGCATAGAAGACATTGTTTTGTTAACTGCCAAATGATTGATTTTGAATTGGAATTGGACATGAAATTGATGAGGAATTGAAGTATAATTAAGGTATAACTGAGATGTAATTAATGGACTATGATGAAGGTGTTCTAAATTTTGTATAAAGATGTAAGAATTTGGAAACTTGATGGAAATTGGATAATGCACCTTCAGATTACCTATCCCACGATCGTGGGAAGCATGGGAGCTACATAAGCTCCTTCTCGCGATCATGGACAATGATTTGAAGTGAGAAAAGTTTGGTTTTATGTGATATTTGAACCAACTAAGGATAAGTTACTTTACTTAGATGCATTTGGACTTGATTGGGGCTTGAAAATGAAGTTAGTTTGATGTTGGATTAATTGGTTAAAGGTTGAATAACTTTTGGATTGTTAATTGAGGTGATAACTTAAGGAATGGATTGTTTGATACTAATGTATCTAATTTTGGAATTTGTGAGTTGTTCAAGGGATTAAGGTGTTCTTATGAACAAAAATGTGATCCAAAGGATATAAGAATGTAAATTGGAATGCTATCATTGATGTATTGATGCAAATGCTTAAATTCATAAGGCATGTTGACTTTGTTCGGATATGAATGAATGTATTCAATTTGAGCATAAGGAAATAAATTCATATGTTATGCATTATTTCTCTGTTATGTGATATGTTTTGTTTTAAACCTGACAAGTCCTAGTTGTGGGTAAATAGGCATGCCTAGAAGGATTTGCAGCTGCTTTTGTACTTAGATACTACGGTGTCTTATGTTCTTAGACACTACAGTGTCTTCTGTTTAAAAAACCTAACTCTCTTATGTTTCTGTTCATACCAAGTATAGGTATCTTCTGTTCTATTCCCGTTACCCACTTTTAAAAAAAATTAGCTGGCAATTCTATATGTGTTTTAATATTTGTTCTATTTTGATGCATTATATCCTGTTCTGATACAATTATGTTCTATTATGATATAATAATGTTCTATTATGATATAATTGTGTTTTGTTATGTTCTGATGAAATTAATAATTGGATTATTATATAATGTGAATAATCAAAGGTTACTTGCACATGTAAATGCTAGATGACTGTTGAAAGCAGTCTTGTATCTTGTTTAGTTATTTCCTACTAAGCTATATGCTTAGAACGGTAGTTTTTCCTCTGTGTAGATATCGGTAGAAAGGATTAAGGCTGGGACAACGACAGTGGCCAAAGAAAGACGTGTTATGTTTTGGAAGATGTTAAGTTTTAGTTTGTTTTTGAGTTGTATCCAATATTATGAGACATATTTGTATTTTGTATAAATAGTTTGTAATAAATATAATACAGGATGATTTTGTATTTAAGGCATGAATTTGATAAATACAATATGTATATTTTGTTTTGTTTATAATTTAACAACTTATGAAATGTAAAGTATGTTTCCTTATTATCTAGGAATTTCTGGAATATCTTGGTATGTTTTAGGTTTGTTTTATGTGGCATCCGTATATCCACTTAGGGGGTATTAGGGCTTTACAATGTTTTGGTGTCAGAGCATGGTTTAGGCGATTTTGGTTTAACTAGTGCTTAAATATTGCTTGTACATGGAAATAAGAATTGTGTCTGGCCTAATGCGGGTTATCCCATGTTTTGGTTCTAGATTTAAGTATGGAAAGATCTCATGAGGCTATTAATGAGGTTGCTGAAAGTAATAATCTTGTGTGATCTCGTCTATCTATATCGGGACCCTCTAGGGTAAATCGAAATGAAGCTAAAGCACCACTCCTCCTCCACTTTCAGCTCAGAGGGAAGCTTTATTTAAGTTGTCACAAAATATGATGACTTTACTACACTGAATGATTGCACCCAAGGCTCCGATTAATCAGTTACGAAAGTATAGAGCTGAAGAATTCACTAGAACATCCTTGGAGGAGTCAGAAACGGCTGAATTTTGGTTAAAAATGGTGAAAAGAGTGTTAGATGAAGTTAGCTGCCCACCTGAACAGATGGTGCATTGTGTTGTCTCCCTTCTTCAAGGAGTAGCTTATGTTAGCCCCTGAATTTTTTTTATTTATTTAAGCATGAATAGATTAATTTGAGGTATTGATGAGTTAAATTATGTTGGCATTAATTAAGTATGGTAGCATTAATGAATTAGGTGGCATGAGTTAGTCTAATTAATGTGTGTTAGAAGTTGTAAGACTCATTAAGGAAGTAATGGGCCTATGGGCTTTAAGGAGGTATGAAAAGAGAAGGGAATAAGTTGGGTTTAAGTTAACAATGGAAAAGGCTTTTCATTAAAAAGGTCTAATGGGCTTTGGGCTTAAGTAAGAGTATAAAAGGGAGGAATTAAAGGATGGGTTGCATAAGAAGAGAGGGAGAACCGAAAATATAGAGAAAGGAGAGGAGAGGTTGTCGTATGACAGGAGAAGAAAGGGAGAGAAAGAAGAAACATTAGGGTTTGCGATTTTCCAAGAGTTTAAGAGGGATTTTGAAGTCAATCCAAGAAGGAAAAAGGTGGAGGAAGTTCCAAGCTAGTATTTGAACCAAGAAACCCCTTATTTGGGTAAAGATTCAAGGTAAGGGTTTCATAAAAGTTTGGATTTTCTAAGAGTTTATGGGTTCAAAAGCTTAAGAAATAGATGGGTATAGTGATTCTAGGGTCAATTTCATGAAATGGGTCTTTTAGGTTTTCCTACTTGAGTTATGTTGATTTGGGAATTTTGTATTGATTGAAGAATTTCAAGAAGGGCAAGAGGAGCAAGAGGTGAGGCCAAATTGACCAAGAGATAAGCAAGGATTTAAGGTGGGTTGCATTTTTATCTTTATGTTAATAAGTCATAAATGTTTGAACTAAAAGAAATTAATGATCTTTACAACTACTCTTTCAATGGGCATTTATTGTTCCTGAATGATTGAGAATTTACCTTATGTATACTTGTTGTTGTGTGAGAAATTGAAATGAAATTGCTTTGCAAATTATGAAATTGTTGCTTTGTATGAGTTAACAAATGGTCCTTATGATTGAAATGAGATCTTGATTATTAAATGGTGACATGTGCATGAAAATGAGATTTCAAGAACATGCCAATTGGGCAAAGATTAGATGCATGAAATATATGTTATGTGGGTGAGGTATAGTCCCCAAGAAACTGTCACGTGCACGTCGACCATGATTAGGCTTCTCTCGCCTGCCCGAATGGGGCAAGAATATTCCTTTCAGGACTCCTCAAGATTTTGCCTATATAAGACCATTTAATGGAATTATGTAGTGCCATGAATATGGACTTACCGAACCAATTATGATGTGTTATGTGTTTATCTATATTACCAAGATTGAAAAATACATGATCGATGAAAATCTTGAAAATTGCATGATTGATGATTGGTGCATGTTTTATGATGTTTTTTTTAGAAATTGATAAAAACATGAGTAATGCAATGATTTCGCTTATTTCCATAAATATAAACGTGTTACCCACGAGCGCAAGCTCACCCCCACCTATTCCGTCCCATCTCCAGGTGAAGAGTGCGAAATCGAGGATTGAGCTTACAGGCATTGCTCCAGGATCGCTTTGTTTTTGAAATTCAAGTTAACTTTTGTAAAACAATGCTTTAGGTTGCATTTTAAGAGGATCAATGTTTTTGTAAGTTGTATTTTGACTCATGTTGTAAGAGGCTTGAAATGCCCTTTAAAGCATTGTAAAACATTGGTTTTGATGCAAATGAAATATATGTATGCATTATGAACGTTTATGCCAAATCAAGCTTTTGCATGGTTAATTTCAGTTTCATGAGGGTTTGATTGTGTTCAGGGACTTTAAGGGAAATTCGGGATAGATTTGTGCAAAGTTGTTGGATTTGGTCCTTTGGAAAGTTTAAGAAGATTATGTGATCTTTCCATTAGTATGAAGTTTGTAACAATTGGATATTGGGATGGAGAATTATAGGCATTACAAGATGAGATGTTATGCATGTATTTGAGTTGGTAGAAATTTAGGATGAATGGTTGACAATTAGGTTTTAATGAATGTAATGTTTATGACTTGATAATTGGTGATTGTTAAAATTCTAGTGAATGTAAAAATCATATAAATTTAGGATGACTATATATTTGATTACCCAATTGGGAAATGAATCATTGTGAAGAAGGATGGAATAGAGGAGTGGAAATTGAAATGTTTCAAGTCTTTCACAAGAGAAATTGTATACTCATATTTCCCAATGGAAAACGGGATCGATCTAAGTAGAATTGGGCTAAGTTATCTTCATAGAAGTTGTAGCTCCTCCTTTTATCTTTCCAACGGTACTAAGTTTACGTTGTTTCGATGTCGGAGCTAAGAGATATGGCCGTTTTAGCAGGAGATGTCAAGTAGAAAAAGGGTACCCGAGAGTTACACGGCCAGGAAGCGTCA
Source organism: Erythroxylum fimbriatum (assembly GCA_026770325.2). NCBI lineage: Eukaryota > Viridiplantae > Streptophyta > Magnoliopsida > Malpighiales > Erythroxylaceae > Erythroxylum > Erythroxylum fimbriatum. The sequence goes on from JANZLH020000369.1 coordinate 1,218,236, forward strand.
CTTTCGGCCGAGAGGTACACGGGCTGACCTTGTGAATTTACACGGCCCATGTAAAATTCATACGGACCGTGTAATCCTTTATCGAAATGTCATTTTTTCACCCGAGACTCACACGGGCAAACCGTGTGATTTCACACGGCCCGTGTGATCTGAGCCCCTAAATGTCCAAAATTTAAATTTTGGTATTTTGGTTCATATCTCGAGTTATACAATTCCAATTAAAGTGATTCTTGTTTTAAAATGAACTAGAGGCTTAAGGTTACAATTTCCATGAAGAAGTCAACGTATGATTTCGATGTTGACTACGGTGGGGTCATCACCAATATGAAATGTCAGTAAATGACCCCTTTAGGGTTTTAAGCAAGGTTCATGTCCCGCAGCCGTTGAGCTCCGGAATCGGGGTCCAACAGAATTGGCCTTCGAGGTCTTCATGAAAGCTGTAGATCTCAAAGTCCTCTTTCCAACGGTCCAAGAACGACCTCAATCCGATATTTGTAGTGAAAGTTATGTCATTTTGATCGCTTCAGCCTTAGACTTCGTCTCATGTTTGACTTTTTGCGTTTCAGTTTGACCGTCTCATTTTGCTTCCGTCTCATAATGACATCATCATCGTCTTAGTATGACGTCAGCATTGTCTCATTTTGCTTCCGTCTCAGAATGGCGTCATCATCGTCTCAATTTGACTTTTTGCGTCTCATGTTTGACCGTCTCAGTTACTGTTCATTCCTTCCGTCTCAAAATGAGATCTTATCGTCTGTTTTTATTTTTGACCCCTCAGATGAAAGAATTGGGCTTTGTGGTCTTCATAAGAGTTGTAGCTCTTGAAATTCTCTTTCCAACAAGATAAAGAACACCTCAATCCAATATCTGTAGAAAAAGTTATGGTAATTTTCCCAACCTTGAATCGTCTAATGACGTCATCTTCGTCTCAAAATGACGTCATATCATCTGCTTTTGTGTTTGACCCCTCAGATGAAATAATTTGCCTTTGACTTTTTCATAAGAGTTGTAGCTCTTGAATTCTTATTTCCAACAAGCTAAATAACACCTCAATCCGATATCTGTAGGGAAAGTTATGGCAATTTTCCCAACCTTGAATTGTCTGATGACGTCATCTTCATCTCAAAATGACATCATATCGTCTGCTTTTATGTTTGACCCCTCAGATGAAAGAATTTGCCTTCGACTTCTTCATAAGAGTTGTAGCTCTTGAATTCTTCTTTCCAACAAGCTAAAGAACACCTCAATCAGAAATTTCTACAAAAAGTTATGGTTGTTTCCCCGAAACAGGTTCAGTATAATTGAGTTCATAAACATGGTTGCTTCTTTTGAAAATAACTTCATCCTTGGACCTCCGAATGACTTGATTCTTGAACCATTGGATTCGTAAGACTTTTCTCTACATCTTATCCAAAAATCAAAGCTATCTGAAATGTATAGAGAGAGATTAAGTGAAAAACATAGGATGGGTACAGTGAGTGTGCCTTTAAAGGACATGAACTGGTGTTATCCCACTGAATATACTCTAGTATTTTGATGATTTTGGGATCAGTAGAACTCCAAATGAGATTATTTATAATTTGTGATAAAATAGAGTCATGGAGCTACAAATGGTATGAAGAAATTGAAATCTAATTCAGTCTCTAAGATGGTTAAATTTCAGATTGAAGTTGTGCGTAGTACACTGTTTTGGGACAAGAGCAGTCCAAAAATGTTTGAAGTATATCTTTTGAATCTCTAAACGAAACTGAATGTTTTCAGTGGCATTAGAAACTTAAGAAAATGGAGGATTTTTCCAGAAGAAAGTGATGTGTCAGAATGTTCAAGGATATATTTGGCAAGACACTTAAGTTTAAAAGAACATAAGCTTATAA
>JANZLH020000369.1:1235925-1247636 GCA_026770325.2 Erythroxylum fimbriatum
TTCAACCGATAATTTCGACGCAAACTATGTGAGGCCTAACACATAACATGCACAATAATTCGCAAAACAAGAATCAACAGCTACGAATCAAATTTATTGAATAAAAACCAAAATCAAATCATATAGGAAATCGAAAACTACTACCAATCTTTGAAACCTAACAAGAAATCTACTCAATCATAATCATGTTCAACAAATTAAAAATTAAATTAAGAACAATAAACATTAAAGAGTAAAGAATGAAGAACACGGGAGACTGGTGCGTCAAAATCTTGGAGTGCGTCAGCGTTTCCCACTTTGCGTCTAGCCTCCAGCGTGAGACCTCCACTGTCGTGCGTTCTCTACTGGTTGCCGCTGCTCCCCGTGGTGCGTCAAGCCTGGAGTGATGTGTTCCAACGCTGTTGTGCTCAATAATAATAAATCTAATTGAAAACCTATCTAACTCTCTAACGCCCCTATCTGCCGCTATTGTCAACAATTAAATAAAGCCTCTCTCATGTCTATCTCTGCCGCTAGCTAAAAAATAATAGTCAAAACCTCTAATGTAAAGTTCAAAGCCTCTGTATTGAAAACTCTCCTGCCGCTATTGTCTAATGGTCAATTAAAAGAAAACCAATTGAAAACTCTCTGCTGTGTAATGATATTCAAAGCTAATGCCCTCTGTAACATTCTAATCTTAGAGGTTATATATCAGCTAGATTTTTAGAGAATGTCAAAGTACAAGAATGGATTATAACGAACAATTAGAGTAATAACCCACTTGAATTAACCCATATAATCCCTAATTATAACCCATAAGACGGGATGAAGGACAAATACATTTGTCTAAGGTATTCCTCAAGGACATTAACAAATAGATCATGTAGGGAGTTAATTAGAGAAAGATGAGACAAAGCAAGATGGTATATAATTTATGGGAACAAAACTTTTGGCACCAAAGTATCTTCCTATGGCCAACAATGAAAAATGGCTTAAACATAAAATATAGATTAAAATTCTAGCAAATTCAAAACATCTGTGAATTGTATAAAATATAAAGTGACTCAACAATCCATCTGTTCTTTGAGTGCAATTACACTAAATTGATATGAGACAAAATACAAGACAGAGTTCCAATACGAAGAAAGCTAAATGACTTCTAATTCATAGTTCGATGGCTACAAGAGGATGAAAAAATGAAAAAGAATAGGAGACATTCATCGTACACTTGCTCATACATCTACAAAAGTATGGATAGAAAAAAGAATTATACATGCTTTTGAAGAGTGGAAAAAACTAAAGAGAGTATATTATAAGTGATAAGAGAGTAGAACCCTATGGTTACGTTCATATACATTAATAAGATTGTAATTTTCGACAAGTTTTTGTTTGTTTTCAATTATGTGCTCATAACTAGTGATGACTGGCCCAACCTTGCTTGTTGGGACCTAGACTTGACTTGACGCCCAATCGGGATTAAGGTAATGGCCCAAGTTTGAGTCAGACCCGACCAGAGGCAATTCAAGCCCGAGCTCAACCCAGCTAATTTTTTTTAATTGTAAGTGCAAAATGATATTGTTTTCAAGTCTCGTGCTGGGCTAGTCTGGGCATCTCAAATTTGAACCTGACATAAGCCTGATCTGTTAATTTTGGGTCGGACTGAAACAGAGCCCAATTACCATCCCTGCCCGTAACCTTAAAAAGATTATTCAATTTAACTTATATATGTATATTATAAGTGCAAAATGACATTATTTTCAAATATCGGGTTGGGCTAGTCTAGACAGCCCAAATTTGAATCTCACTTAGGCTTAATCTGTTAATTTTAGGTCAGACCAAAGAAGAGCCCATTTGTCATTATTCAACTTAACTTTTATATACATATATATATATATATAATACAATGTATATTAGGCACTTCAGGTGTTTGGGGTTATGAGAAAGGCTGCAACTCTGTAAGGATTGATAACTACATACATTTAGAGAAAAGGAGATGGTGGCAAAGAAGGCAAAAGCAGCTGTAGCCACCGAGAAATCTGGAAGGCGAAGTCGCTCGGCATATTTTGCAAGGAGAGAGGCCGCTAAGATCCTTCGGAGCGTTCTTCAGGGAGACGAGCGTCGACAGGCCATTGGTTCTATCAAATCCCTCGTTTACAGTCCTTCCGTCAATAACAAAAGGGCTACTTTTGCTCTCGTCTGTCAGACTCTCAAATGTAAGCTGTCAAATTATCTTCTGCACTCTTCCCTTCTACTGTTATAAATTATTGTTCCTCCTCTCTCCCTTTTCCAGATTTTCCTATAATTAAAGATGTGTTGGAGTTTTCAGACGTTCTTAGTAACAAGTGGAAGGTACGCACCCTACATCGCCTTCCTCTTCCATTTAACTTTTCTTTTCTTTTCTTTTTGATTTATATTGAATTACTTTACTACTTTCCTGGTGGAGGTGAGATGGTATCTTAATTTCCCTTTTTTCAGAGGCAAAAGGAATTGATGTACATAGTGGCGTATGACATTCTATTTGGGCAGGTACGTTCTGGATTTCGGATTTCTCACTTCTGTTCATTTAATCATGCTTTATATTTATCATGGTTTTTCTTTTTTTGAAAAAAAAAATCCTTTTCCATTTTGAAGGGATAGGTTTTGGTCGCAGATTCTTTTTTCTTTTTCTTTCTTAAGTTTCTAGATTTAGGTTATGAATTCAATATCTAAAGCTATAATCTAGACATAATAATGAAGCTTTGTCTAAATTTATAGACGCTCATGTATATGCTTGGTCTTTGTCTGGCACAAATACTGGTTTGTAGGAAGCTCCACTAGTTGGAGGAGATGCAGAGAAGTTTCTTCTGCGACAAAAGGAGGATCTTCAGTCAGCTTTAGCTGAGCTTTTAGTGAGAAAAAAAGTGAAGCACATTGATCAGCTGATTTCTCTTTATCACCCCCATGGTGATTACTAGTTCTAGTTTTCAATTTTTTGGTGATCTTTTTTGTTTTAGAATGTGAATTATATTGAACTGCATTTCTTCTTAGTTGAGTTTAAGGTTTCGACTCTTTAGTTCACGGTTTATTTGCTTTTGATGTCATGCTTTATTGCCAGAACGGTGTTAAATTTTTGTTGCAGATATTTCAAAACCTTGTTATGTTCGTGTGAACACCCTCAGATTGGATGTTGACTCTGCTTTACAGGAATTTGAAAAACATTTCGTGGTATGTTCACTGATTAAAGAAAATAATGGTTTTTTTAACTTGCTCTTTTTAGAATTAGTTAACTTCCTTTAAGAAACCATGAGATGTACTGGAATAACTTTGTTTCATGTTAGTAGGTTCAGAAGGATGACCTTTTGCCTGATCTTTTAATTCTCCCACCACACACAGATCTGCATAATCATCATTTGATTGCTAATGGAAGTGTCTTCATTCAAGTAAGATAATGTTATTAAACTTGGTTTCAATTCTTACTTCATAATTTTCTTGTTTCGGTTTAAAATTTTATGAGCTGTAAAACTGTAAAAAATTGATGTAGGAATGCTGATAGACTCACATAAACAGATGGATCTGTAGTAAGTGCCTGCAAAAAAGTCATTTTAGCTGGAGTTTTTAATGCTTAGAAGTTCTAAAAATGTTTGTGTGCAATTACATTATGTAGAAATCTAGTGTCGCATCAGAACCAAAACATCAACTGCCAATTCCTTTTGGTTCAAAACATTGGATCTCAACATTTTAAATTGGCTATGAAAAGAGTGAAATAGTTGTATAGTGGGTATCACCTAAAATGCTGCTAGGTTTTACTTGATTTACTTAAATCTTTCAACATATCCGTGGATGTATTATTCTTGAATAATCATGCTGATACATTTCCTTTTTATGTTCATTTCTATTTGATTTACATCTGGCCTATCATTTTTGTTAGGGAAAAGCAAGTTCAATGGTGGGAGCAGCACTTGATCCAAAACCAGGATGGGATGTGAGGCTTTTGATAATCTTTTAAGATACTCATCAATATTGTTTCTTGGTTTCTTATATGCTCTCTTGTTGCAATATTGTTGACTATTCATCAATCTTCTATTTCTCCTTGTATGGGCATGTGTGGGTTTCAAGTTTAATATTTTAATGGTTCACCATAAATTTGCTTCAATCAGGCCAAATATAAGTCCCATGCAGGATGAGAGAACATAATCAAGAACTTCTTTTTATAGAAGTTAGTATTTGATGATTTCAATGCCAGAAAATTGAATATTTACAGTATACAGAATGACAAAAAATGTTGTTAACAAAAAAATGAGAAGATAAGATACATTTTGCAGAATATACTATATAATTTTCAACATGAATTTTGGGATACTGTAATAGTTTGCATATCTCTTGCATGAAATCTTCTTCTTGAAATGCCAACTGAAAATTGACGCAGATTGATTGACTTTACAAACCATTTGCTTTTCTTCTGGGGCTAAGGTTTCCTCGATTTTCTGGCAGTAGACTCTAGTCCCTGGAATTCTTTTGAGTTGTTCATTTCACAACTGTTAACATCCTTGTCATTTTTTTTCAATTTTGACATTCTGTGAAGGTTCTTGATGCTTGTGCAGCTCCTGGGAACAAAACTGTCCACCTTGCTGCTCTCATGGGTGGGAAAGGAAGAATTCTGGCTTGTGAACTAAATAAAGAGAGGGTTAACCGTTTAAAAGATACTGTCATGCTTTCTGGTGCTACTAGTATCCTATGATTCTGTAACATATTAAGCCTACCATTTTGCCTGTCTATACTATTGTTTCACTGTTTTCAGCTAAAAAGTGAACCATAAGTTCTGATCAACTTCATAACTTACTATGGTTTGCTTTGTACTTTGTTCGAAATGCCTTCTCACTCATTCTTCCCTTGTTTATCAAGAAGTAACTGCTTAGCCTTAATCTTGCTTTTAGACATTGAAGTTCTGCTTGGTGACTTCTTAAGTTTAGACCCAAAAGATCCTTCCTTCTCCAAGGTAGATACCTGTAACAATATACAAATTCGTTGTGGCTCTTGTTGTCTATGTGACACTTTTACTTCCTGTTCAAAAGGACCAAAAAGAATTCTTTGGACAAAGTACTACATAGGATATATGATTGGTCTTATAATCATGGTTACATAGATGCTTTTTATGCAAAATTTTTAACTAGAGGTACACAAAAATTAGCAGCATTGACTCTTTTTTTTTAACAGGAGAGGGCTTGATGGAATTATCAATGGGGTAGGTATTACAAGTCTCTTTCTAGGGGAGGGTATAAAATATCTAGGGGAAGGGCGTATTTGTTCTTATCTCCTATTGTATTTATTTTTTCTGCTAATCCTTTTATTGATTTACTATATTTTTTAATTTTTTTAATTTTCAATTTCATTTCCTTTATTTCGAGTTTTGACTCTTGTTATAAACTCATTACATAAGTTTTTATTTTTTTGGTTATTATCAAAATTCCAGTGAGATTTTTTCAAAACATCTGATCTTTAAATAAGTACTACTTTGTAGACCTCTTTATTTCCCCTTATGCTCCCTTCACATTTTTAAAAAAGTGAATGAGTTTGATGCTTATGTTTTAAAATAATTGAAAAAGGGCCGTACTTGGTGAAAATTTTGTAATGTATATTTTAGCTTTGGTATACCATGGTATTCCATTATTGTTTCCAGTGCAACATGCCTCACTGCATTTCCGTCTCTGCTGGATTTGAAAGTGAACCAACATTTCCCTTACGTTCCTCTTATAATTGTATATTTGTATCGAGCGAAACATATGACAGCACCTTAGCTGAATTCTCGTGCATAATTCTTAAAGAAAAGCTCATTTTTTGCAGGTGTGCGCTATTCTTTTGGATCCTTCTTGCTCTGGATCTGGGACTGCTTCTCAAAGATTAGACCATTTACTTCCATCTCACACTGCTGAGTTTGTTGACGCTGAAAGACTAAAGAGGCTGGCAGCATTTCAAAAGAAGGCCTTGTCCCATGCGTTTTCTTGTATGTGCCATTTTTTATTCATCCTCCTATCCTCACAGATTATCCAAATACTGTTGGATCTTTGGCTTTACGGTTTCACAATTATCATGTTTTTTAATCTGTACGCATGTGACTTTTGGGCCCATGTTGCCACAATATTTGACTAATGAAAATTTTCTTGTAGTCCCAGCAGTTGAAAGGATTGTTTATAGCACATGCTCTGTTAATCAAATTGAAAATGAAGATGTTGTTTATTCAGTTCTGCCGCTTGCTGCATCCTTTGGTTTTCGCTTAGCAACCCCTTTCCCACAATGGTATCGTCGTGGTTTCCCAACTTTTGAAGGATGTAAGTGCTATTGCGGAGTGAAACTTATAACTCAGGTCGACAAAGCTTTACGTATATAATTTGGATCTCTATAATAACTATTGATCATGTCTTAATTTGCAGCTGAACATTTGCTACGGACAGATCCAGTGGAGGACAAAGAAGGCTTTTTCATTGCTCTTTTTGTCAAAGAAGGCGCTGCTAATAGTGCGGAAGAAAGAAATGAATGTGGAAGCATCCCTGACAATCCTATACAAAGCAACAATAAAAAATATACAATTCCTGATGACAAACCTATGCAAAGCAACAATAGAAGATATACATCGCCTGTCCTTTATAATAAAATATCCAGGATATGGTTGCACACCTATTCAACAGTACCGAGAAGGTCCATCCGCCGGAAAGTTATCAAGCATGATATCATTATGAAAAGCAGAGGCTTTGGAGGGTTTTGAATGCTCCTATTAAATTTGGTGAAAGCGTGAGTTATGATATTCTGCTAGAATGACAAGAACGTAGAAAGATATTGCCAGGCGTGAAATTCTGTTGCAATGTATTCTGGTATCTTAATGTATCTTGGTCTGGTTGTTCATCCTAGTTCGCGAGTTCTGTTTACTTTTTGGTGCAATCAATTGAAACAATTTAATATTGGATATTCATTTAAATTTGATGCAAAACTAAAAGCGAGTATTGAAAATTTTGAGCCGAAAGGAATAATTTTGGGCTCAGTAGCAGGACACTGGAGTTCAGACAAACAGCAGAAATGTCATGTAAGAAAAACGAGATAGCACTTGGTTCTGGATATCATAATTACAAGAAAAACGACTTTTTTTTTAATTTAAAAAATAGAAAAGTAGGTGAAGATGGGTTGAGTTTGGCTTGGGTTTTGCCCTGGTTGCCTCCGGTGTGAAAATTATAACATAGCTAGGTTTGCTTTTCAAATTCATTACAGGAAGACTTCAAACCTGTGCTCTGGGAACTGTTGGCTACCCATCCAGGATTGGAGTTCTTACAAAGTACTCCTGAGTTTCAGGAAAGATATGGTTTGTTCTATGCCATTATAAACTGTTGAACTTCTTCCAGTGGAAAACAATTATTACATTCCTGATTCAAAAGCAAGAACTTCTGTTTTTGTTGATGAATTTGAGTTCATGGTTAGTTGTTAGTGATCTTACATAGTGATGGTTATTTCTTTTAAATGAATGTTTGTAATCCAAATTGGTTGAGTTGTAACTACGAGTCATTATATTTGTTCATTCAAATGATCTGTTGTGCTTTTCCTTTTTGTTTTTCCTCATAGAGGAGAAGTACAGTTAGAGGTGCACTAGTTATTTAGTACCATATGAGCATTTCAAAAACCATTGTACTAGTAGTAAACTTCATTTTAGCTTTCTTTGGGGTGGAGAATCTTGTAGGGTTACCTTTTACTACCTCTGGCAGCAAAGAGACTGGGTAGGAGGTAATGGGCTTTCACCAAATTAGTGGTACGGAATTTATGTAATTTCTGTAAATTATAACACTTTGGTAGCAGGTATTGTGGATGTTTGGATGTATAAAGTTGTAACCAATTGATTTCTTATTGAAAAATGTGAAGGGTAAAGAGAAATATATTATCTTTAAGAGTAGATGTAATTCATTAGGGTCTTCACTCTTTTGCCCCACTTTCTTTTTTTGGTATGCCGCTCTATGAGCAAGTAACAAGAGAACCAAATGAGCTTAAGTGATGTCAGAATTTTCACCTATTTCTATCTATTTAGTGATCAATCCTTAGAACTGACCGTTGCTTGTTTAGAATTGTTAAAAATTTTATGGGACTCATGTCTGCTTTGAACTTAAATTTCCAAATCTTTTTGAGCTCTTGTTGGACTTGAGCTTAGGTCGAGGCTACACTTTAGATGAGATATAATGGTTTTTAGTTAGTTTGTGAGGTCTCTGATCAAGTTTGTAATGAAGTTGCTCATCAGTATAAAAGAGCTTATCACATTTTTGCTCAAAGTAGATTCATTTAAAATTTTATTAATGTGAATAAATGAGCTCAGAATCTTATCAAGCTAAACTCTTAAGCAATTGGTTTTATTTTTTTGGATGATTGTCTCAGGAACTCCATTTCCGTCTAGAATACAAATGGTTTGTTCTTTAAACTTAGGTGTTTGCACTCTGGACTTGGGGTTGAGTGTTTGCACTTTAGAATACAAATGACTTGGGTGTTTCCACTCTAGACTTGGGTGTTTCCATCCAAATCATTTGTTCTTTATTTCTCCTTGCATTGCATGGTCAGTAGGACCATTTCAAGAACTGCACAATCACAATGGAATGGAAGTTGATTCCTTCCTTTGATTGAGTTGTAGTTTTTGTTTTCATTGTATGCATTAGATTGCTTGTTCTCCTGATACTATGATTGTTCATCAAACTCAAGATTTCAATTGATCATGAGCCACATTGTTTTTCTTGTTGATTTAATATGACACTTTCGAATTTGTTACCAATTTTAACTACTGTTTCATCTAGTGGAAGAGAATCTTTTTAAACCTAAACTATTGTAAGCCTTTGCAGATCTGAAGTGCTTTGAAATCTAAAACTTTCAGTCATTAATTATTTTTTCTTTTCTAGAAAAGAATGGTATAATCTTTACGTCTTAAGGCAACCTAATTTCTTTTCGTCTCTGTAACCGGTTGAAACTGTAATATATAGAATATATTACTAAATAAATCGATTTTTGAATGGTCATCTTGCCCTCTGGGAGTTGAAACGCGGAAACTTAATCAATGCAATGTAGCATGTGGGTGAAGAGGAAGACATCAATAAAGTTTTGAGGTAGACGTACATCCCAAATGTTGACTAGAGATGATTATCAGTGATATTGTTAGCATTGATATTGTTATAATTACACCTATAATCTCTCCTATAATTGAGAGATTTCATAGAGTTAATAGCTAGATTACTTCCTAAATAATCCTAGGAATTTTGTATATAAACCCTTGTTCCTATGTACACAATAGTATGTAATAAAAATTATCTTCAACTTTCAATATGGTATCAGAGCTCTATCTTATTTAGGGGCTGTTTTTTCTAACGGTTCGTTCCAAATAGGAAAGAACATTGGTTGAGTGTGTACTCGCCCAAAAAGCAAAGTGATTTTCTTCCCACCACCACCTAGATTGCTTCAGCTGTGACTGGTGACTTCCACTGTGAAAGACCAAACATCAACTGCACCACCGCGCGCCGCCACAATCTCTCTGTCATCGTCGTGCTTGAGCACCACACACCACCCTTCGGCTAGTGTTTCGCCTCAGTTCTTTCTCCACCAGAGTCGCTGACCTCTTGCTTCCCCTCCGATGGTGTCAGACGTACCTCTTACCTTCTGCTAGTGCCCTTGCTTCCTTGCCTCTCCTCAGTTTGTTTTTGTTTCTGGCTCTACTTAGTTTTTTTTTCTTTTTGCCCATACACCAGAAGCACATTTTTGAACAACTTCTATTTACTCTATTGGCATTTTTTTTGGTTGTCCTGAGTAATACAAAAGAAGATGGAGGGAAAGAAGGTAATTCTGTCCAGTTCCGATAATCTTTCACTTCAAATCAGTCCCGTAAAACTTGATAGAGGAGATTGCTCAGACATACTTGTTACTTGACACAACAACAAAGATATGAAAATTTGCTTCTCTGACCTACTCTCAAATAGGTAATAAAGCTCAAATTTTTTTATCTTTGTAATAAATTGCACAACACGAAGCAAGGAGATATGACTGTATCATAGTATTTTGCGGAGTTATGTGGGTTGTTGCAGGAATTAGACTATTATCAGGACTTTCAAGCAGAATGCTCAAAAGATGCTGCTAGATTCCAAAAAATGATAGAAGAATATCGAGTATTTGATTTTTTAGCAGGTCTTAACCCAGAGTATGATGATATACAAGGTACAATACTTGGAAAAGATTCTTTCCTTTTCATTCAGCTCACACATTCTCTAGTTCAGTAAGAAGAAAATAGGCAAAATGTTATGCTACATACACCTATCATTAAAAAAGCAAGATTTGTAGCAAGTTCTACTGAAAAGTCGAAACCTACAAATACCTTATCTAATAAGGATCACTTACACTGTGATTACTATAGAAAATCAAGACATTCCCGAGAAACCTACTAGAAATTGCATGGAAGGCCTAATCAGAGTTGTGGAAAACGAGGTGACTCAGTGGTAAGGGGTCAGGTCCACTTGGCTGATGGAAATGAAGTGTCTGAAACATCGTCAGTCTGGGTATTATCCAATGAGGAACTTTGGGCCTTAAGACAACTTTTCTAAAAAACAGACTCTACTTTCACAGTTGGTGAATCAAACCTTGCCAAATTAGGTATTGAGTACTACAATTCTAAAGATAATCCTTGGATTATAGACTCTAGAGCTAACAGACGTATGACAAGCTCTCAAAATAAATTTTTGACATACTCTCATGGAAACAACAGGGATAATGTTATAATAGTAGATGGGTCTTTTACTTTCGTATCTAGTACAAGTTTTGTTAACTGTACTCCCAATATTACCCTATCATCAGTACTTCACGTACCCTATTTGCCTGTTAATCTTCTCTCTGTCAGTTCTATCATTAAGGACCTTAATTGCAAAGTTGAAATTTTTTCCTTACTATTGTATTCTTTAGGACCTTTACACAGGGCAGAGGATTGGAACTGGTAAACTGCAGGATGAATTATATGTCTTGGAAGAAGGGCACCTGATACTTGCACATCAAGCGTTTTTGGAAATGATGTGATTAATTAGGAAATTCTATGGTGGCATAGGCGGTTAGGACATCTCTCTTTTTTGTTCTAGCAAAACTCTATCCAAACTTGTTGAAAAGAACTTCTTTTAATTCTTTGTTTTATGAAGCATGTGAACTTGCTAAACACACTAGAAGTTCTAATCATTTATCAAATAATAAGAATTTTGTTCCTTTTATAACCATTCACTCTGATGTTTGGGATCCTACTCAAACTCTCTCTCCTTCTGGCCATAGATGGTTTGTGACCTTTATTGATTATTACACCTGATTAACGTGGGTTTATCTAATGAAAACCAAGAATGAAGTTTTTTCATACTTCCAATATTTTCACAAAAATGATTTGTACTCAACATGATGCTAGAGTTAAGATCTTACGGTCAAATAATAGAATAGAGTATATGGATGGCAAATTTCGTGCTTATCTAGATTTTAATAGAATAGTACATCAAACTAGTTGTGCCTATACTAATGAACAGAATGGAGTTGTGGAAAGGAATAACAAACACATTCTGGAGGTTGCCCAATCTGTTGGACCCCGAACTTTTGGTGAAAATTAGAAATATTATAATGATTTTTAATGAGTGTCTTTGAATATGAAGCGTGTTATACTTGAAATTGTACTTTAAGAAAATTTATGAGAAAAGATTTGATGACTATGATATTTGAGTAAATTTGTA
>JANZLH020000369.1:1285013-1298086 GCA_026770325.2 Erythroxylum fimbriatum
GACAATTTGCAACTTATGAAAACTCAATATGAAGGACCAAATTAAGCACAAAAATCATGAATTAGGAGTCAACAATTGCATAATCACTTAAGAAAATGGGCCTAATTTATAGTATAAATTTGGTCCAATCATACATCATAAACAAGCAGATTAAAGTGGAGCCATCAAAATCAACTCCAGTATTTCCAAAATTTCTAGATCAAGACATGAAGTTGTTTTCTTCTTTTTTCTTCTTATATTTCATTGTCTTGGATGTTAATTTTGATTAGTAGGATGTTGAACATGATTATAGATTTCTATATCCATATTAAGGATTATTCTTGAATTGTTTTGTTAAACTTTATTTATGTTGAATTCAATATATATTAATGCTTTGTGATATTTATTATGCTTATGTTTGATAAGAATTGAGAGATTGAATCAAAGTTATATGTGTTAAGACGCGTAAGTAGAGTTGGTAACTTAATAGGTTGGTAAATATCGGGTTAATAAACAATTGAAGATAAATCTTAATTATGAGTTAATTATCTTTAGGATTGTTTCAAATCTAATTGAATAGTTAATAGTAGTTTTGTGAATTGAGAGGTTGCAATTCTATTATTATCTATTTCAGTTGGGATTACTTGATTAGATCTTAAGAGAAGGTAATCAAAATCTTAGGATATCTATAGTCAAGCATAATTAAATTAAGAGGATAAAGGGAAGACAAATCAAGGATAGAATAACTCTTATGTTTCCATTATTGATTAATGTTATTCTTGTTGCTAGCATCAATTATTCCATTGTTTAGTTTTATTAGTTTATTTCAATTTCAACTAATTTATTTTAATTCAATTCATCCAATCTTTTATTACCTTATACAAAGTGCATTCAAGTTGTTAGGTGACTAATCAATCCTTAAGAGAACAATAGTTTTTATACTACAAGCTATGATCTGTATACTTATAGTACGAAAGTTTTTAATATAAAATTCCAATAACATCTAGCATTAAATTGGGAGTAATAAAGTTGGAAAAGGCAACAATCAACATTATGATACCTGAGACAACTAGCATAGATTAGGATTGATAGAGGCGGAAGCATGATTCACTAATTTTGGATTTTGAAGCTAGAGGAGAGCCAAAGGAAGATTGTCTCATGAGATTAGGTAGCAAGGGGAATACAAGGTTGGAGTTTAAAGAGAGTGAAGAAGAGTTAGTTGTTGAAGCATGCTCTATTTCCATAAAAGGGAAGGAAATTGTTAAAAGGTTATTGAAAGAGTTCTTACCTAAGTTCATTACTAAAAAAGGTAACAAAATTTTGAAAATTTGAACACAAAAGGAACTCTGTTGAGGGAAGCACAAGCTAAAAAGTGGTAAGGGTAAAGAAGAGTTTGAAGGTGAAGGGCAACTGGGAACAAAAAGAGGAAATCTTAAAGAGAGAGATAAATGAGTGAAAGTTAGGAGCATGGTAGAGAAGACAATGAGGAGAGGATAGGTGAAGCAACCAAAAATAGCGAATGAATGGAAATGTTACTTAAATTCTCCTTTATTAGAAGAGAACAAGATCAGCAACAAAGTAGGGAAAGATGGATACATCACAAGAATGAGAAGGTTTTCAAGTTGTGAGGATAATGTACATAAATATTTTTAATGGATTGAACCTCTTATTTTCAAAAAAGAATAAATAATTAAGGAATATAGGAATCTTAATTTTAAAATATATTGTATCATCTAATTAGTGATGGAGAGAATAATATTGGACCACAATCTTAGTTTTTTAATTCTAGTATTTACTCAAATAATGTGATTATATTTAGGGAGTTAATTTCTTCTTGAAATGATCAAATCAATTAATAATTAAAATGTCATATTCATAGTAATAAAATAATTATCATTTAATTTAAGTTAATTGGCAGAAATATTAACATAATAAATTTTAAATAAGTAAAATACTCAGATCAATAATAGCGATAAATTCATGTGTTATCGTTTAGAGAACATAACAAATACCAGATAAAAACTGCTGGAGAGCGTGGACCCACGCACTATGATTACAGGTGGATTACGTTGTCCGCTGAAGCGGTGGCCCACCGCCACACACTATTAATGCCCGTCCCGACAGTTTCCGGCCCAAGCCTCTTGCTACGACGTCTACTGCTTTTTAAAATTAGCGGTAATTAAAGAAAAGTAAGATAATCAAAAACCCTTTTGCTCTTAGTTTTGGGTTGATTCCTACACTGATTCAAATCCTCACGGGAAGGTAATATCTTTCTGTCAATGTCGATCTGATATTTCTGTTTCCTATCTGAATTTTTGATGTTTTGTTTTGACGATTGCCTTTTTCTGTTGACTTTATTTGGATAATGAAGTTCCCTAGTTTTTTGGATTTTGTTAAGTTTCTGATGATATATTCTTCACCCAGCTTGCGTTTGCTTCAGATTTTCTTGTGCATCTTGTTGTACGCTGTTAATTTTTGCATTATATGATTGCTTTTTTTCTTTTCCTATCGCTCCAATATGACCTTGCACTTTTGTTTTCTTTTTGGTTCGTCTAGTGGTGTTTTATCGTTCAACAACACAAACAAGTGTATCAATGGGTTCTAGCTCAACCGAAACTCTCCCCTCAATGCAGGTAAGGTTGGACATATGTGTGTGTATTTCTTTATATTGATACTTGTGGTCTAACATTTGTTTTTGGTTCATAGAACCGATATCGATCCTGCTGGAGAGTTTAATTGCTCCAGCTTTTCCATTTATCCTTTCGAGTTTTGTGATATTGGTCTTTGATTTCCAGCAAGACTTTTTGGTTATTAGGTCCATCTTGGCACTTCTGGATTGGGTTGCCTTCTTCTTCTTCTTCTTCTTCTTTTTCTTCTTCTTTTTTTTTAAAAAAAAATGAATTATTGTATGTTGCTCATTTTTTTGCTCTCTCTCTTTTTCTTGTATTTTGTCATATGTAAATGACTAGTTGTCGGGATATGGAAGTACTGGAAACATGCCATGGTGACACTTTCTTACCTTGGGTCTTGTTTCTATAGATGAACATCATACCTATATTTTATTTTCTGTATATTGTGTCAGGGTCATTTTTTTTACAACTGGACTTTTGTAACTAAGGGTGATTAGTAGTCATGTTGTAGTTTTACATTAAAGTATTTATTCTTTGCAGGAAATTATGCTGGAGTTTCGTGCTGGTAAAATGGTTTTTGAAGGGAAAAGGGTCATTCCTGACACGCGAAAGGGGCTTGTTCGCATAGGAAGGGTAATTGGTCCTTCTTCTTCCAAGTGTTCCTGCTGGAATTACTGAAAACAGCTGTTTCATTAATCAGTGTTATGTTATTTTTCAGAAGCATTTGTATATAAATAGATGTAAATGTATGT
This sequence comes from Erythroxylum fimbriatum, assembly GCA_026770325.2. Lineage (NCBI taxonomy): Eukaryota > Viridiplantae > Streptophyta > Magnoliopsida > Malpighiales > Erythroxylaceae > Erythroxylum > Erythroxylum fimbriatum. Next base: position 1,288,375 of record JANZLH020000369.1, read on the forward strand.
GAACTGTATCTTGATTCATCTTTTCAAATTAACGTCCTTACTCTTTTTGCGCGTTTCAGGGTGAGGAGGGATTGGTCCATTTTCTGTGGCTAGATCGCAGTAAAAATGTTGTGGAAGATGTATCCTTTTTTCCTTTCCCAAATATCAACATGATTTCAGTTGCAACCAGTTATAATGCTTAACGACTGAACAATAAAGTTTATAGTGGTGGCTTTTGGATTTTATGTTGCATATCATATTTTAAACTTTTTTTTTCAGTTTCAACTCCTAATTGTTTGAACGAACTAGAAATTGACTGGTCATTGTTTTGTGCTATGTGTCATGTAATTTTAGTTTGTGATAACTCTTGGTTTAACTTGACAAGTTGGTTTATAGGATCAGATAATTTTTCCGGATGAAGCAGTTTTTGAGAAGGTAACATTTAAGATTTACAACTTTGTACGTTGGGAAGTTTTGGGTCTTGCAGTTGATTTTTGTGCTGTCGTATTTGTTTTGCTCAGGTTAACCAAGCGTCTGGGAGGGTTTACATCTTGAAGTTCTGCACAGATGACCGCAAATTTTTCTTTTGGATGCAAGTGAGGTTTAGTTGCCTTGTGTTTTTTGACAATCGCGTTTAACATAAATTTGTTGATGATAGATTTGGGTTTTTCATATTTTGATAGGAGCCAAAGGAGGAAGATGACTGGCAATTATGTAGCTCTGTCAACTATTTTATTAATCGGCCACTAGGTAAATTTATGTTCCATTTGAGTTTTCACAATTCTACTACCTATCATGTATTATTTTTTGCAAAGTACCATAAATTTTCCAATTTATTATGTTCCTAAATCTTCTTTTTGCATCCTTTTTAATTCTTCAAGCTACGTTATCTTCAGTTTTTCTACACAGCTCTTGTTGGTTCCCATTTAAGGATAGCAAGAGACTTTGAGCTTTGCTTGGCCTAGTCCAAGCCGAAGTCAATAGTTTTGGCTCAAGTTGATAGGGTTTCAGGCTCGACTCGGGCCCTTTTTTGGGCTTCGATGTGAGCGAGCTCGATCTTCACAACCTGAAGTCCAAACTTCTTTTATATACAGCATCATTTTGTACGTGTAACAAAACGACATTGTTTTGTGTATTGTTGAAATGTCGTTTTATATATAGGACAAAACGATGTTGTTTTGTTTATTGATGAATAGTGATTTTTGGGCCTGTCAAAGACCGAACGAGCTGGGGTTTGGGCCTGTAAAACCTGATAGAGCTTGGGTTTGGGCCGAATACTCATATCATTCCTTGAAATACAGCTACACCTTTTGTTGATTTATCCACATCTTTCTTACCCAAGTTATTTCAACTATTTGCTACCAATATCCTGATTACCTTTGATCTTCAATAATTCAAAAATAGAAGCTTGCCTATAATTCAACAGCTTTTACTTGTGCTATTAATTCATTTATTGAGTTTCTCTGCAAATTTGGATGACAATTATCTTACAGAGTTCCTGGCTGAAGAAGATGCTGATGTTTCTGCATCTCTACCAATTTCTGAAGACATGCTTGAGGATGATGTTTCATCAAGGTATTAATGTTCTATCATAAAAACACAATTCCAATCTGCCTATCCTTTAAGCATCTCTCTCCAACCCAAGCTCACCTCTACCCCTGCATCTACAAACCCCCAAAAGAACGAGGAAAAAGAAGCAAGACACACTTGTACCCTCTGTCGGATTTTGTTAACATGTATTTTTATTCTCTGTTTTTCTGTTTTCTGGTCAGTTTTGCTTCTTAATGGACATTTTGATGTGAGCATGACCAGTTTTACCCCCTTTGACTTATATTTATATGTGTATGTATATGTATTGCTTGGCATTGATGCCATCATCCTGATTTATTTTTCTTTTATTACTTACAGAGCTGGAAACTTTGTTCTCCCAAATCTTGGAACAGAAGTAATTAGTGATGTGACATCCTCATCGGGACCAGTCAAAATGGAAGACCTGCAAAGGATTTTGAGTAATATTGAACCTGGAGGTATCATGATTTCTGCTTAGAGAATTCTGTCACAATAGTAATCTTTTTCTATATTGTTCTGTTATTTGACTTTCTCCGATGTATATGTTACAGACACTGCTGGAGATCAAGATGCAGGTACTTATTTAGTCTATTCATATATCTTAGTAGTTGTCTGTGATGGTTTCTGCATAAAATTCATAACTAATAAAATCTCCAAAGCGAGCTTTGAGGTGTATCTTGACGGGTATTTTTCTATTTTGGTACCATGTTTTAACTGCAGGGTCTTACATGCACTTTTGGGTTTATAAGCTATTGGTATGTTCTTTGTAGGTCAAAATATGGGGAAATCTGTCAGATAACTGATCTAGGCATGGGCTTGTCTTACCTAGGTGATATTGACAACAAAAAATTTCTTTTCATAGAGTGAAAAATACTAGATGACAATAGAGAGTAAAATTTGGTTCATTGTTTCCGTGATTCGTAAATATTAAGGGGTCCTAGCACATAAGATATAAGCTCAAACATAGAATTTCTGATTATCCTCATCTCTTTTTTAATTTTATCCCTTTGATTGTTCTATTTTTTGGTTTATTCTCTATCTTCTCTCTTGTTAAATTGCTGGATTCTTATAGCTTTCTCAAAGTGTCAATAAAGTTTTCTAGATCTGTAGACATATAATTCAGGTCTCCAAAAGACTAGTGTTCTTCCTTCGTCATTTATGTTTTTCTTTGCCTTTTGTGTTTATGTCATCTTCAAAGTCACATATTGTGTAAGAAATCTTTTAGTCATTTACTTGGTGGTCTGTTACAAATATTTCCATTCATGTGAGATTTCCCTCCTCTTTCTAGGCTTGGGACTGGGTGACGTCTTGAGAGCTGATCTGATTTTGCCATTGATTGAGACGTTGCCACTGCAAGAAAGATTAGTGTCATATTTGCCTGAGGTATTAAACAGTATTGTATATGAATTTTCCTTTATTTTTCAGTGCATTTTGAAGAACTATGTGGTTGCAGGGTCAGTGGACTCCAGATGATATTTTAGAGTTGCTACAGAGCCCACCATTCCGTCAGCAAGTTGATACTTTCACTTATGTAAGATGGGAAAATAGACGCCTGTGTTTTATTCCCTTATCTCGACATTTTAATTTTTCCCCGTTTAATGAGGGTAACAATTTGAGAGCGGTTTCTAGGTTCTCCGAACAGGGCAAATTGATTTGGCTCAATTTGGCATTGATCCTAGTAAATGTAAGTGGCCTGTACGATACTTTTGTATTATGTCTTCTGCATAAATTTATTGTGTTACCTTGAGCTGTTTTGCGGACTAGAACTCATTCAGACTTTATGTTAATTCATTAGCCAATTAATGTAGTAGGCAAGTTACAGTTGAGAACACGAGGAGTAAAAAGTGTGATTTCATCTCCTAAATGATTCAATTTGAAATGTTTGTAAATGGAAATGGTAAGAAGAAAGGGAATCAAGAATGACCAAACATGTTCTACTGAGCTCTACACCATTGCTTATGAGCAGAGGCTTTTGTGATCTTGTTGTGAAGCCTTTAACGTGGAAATGGTACTAACACTGACAAGTTTTCGGATGTTGCAGACAAGTTCACTGTTCTGTCTTTCCTGGAGGCACTTGAAGATTCAGTTTCCAAAACACCCGAGGAATTGAGGCAAGATGACAAGAGCTTACAATCTCATTCTTGTAACCAAAATGAACCCATGGATGAGAGCAGGTAGTGAAAGCATTTCTTTTTCAAATTTTCAAGATACGCCTAAAATACCATGTTTTATTTTTCAATTTTAGATTATGATTATTTTGGGTAGCTTTCAAATTGTTTAAAACAGAAAATTGGTTGGCAGTAATCATGATTATGTGTCATTTGATTATAGACGGGTGAATTAGGAAAGGTAAAACAAATGCTTACTTTGTGTTGTATTTGTAGCACTCACATTTTGGGAAGGAGTTTCTTGATGTTAGTGGTTCTAACTTCTAATACGCAAGAGTGGTTGCATAAATATGATTAATTGTTTGCATTCGTAATCCATAACCTAGTTTGAAGCAATATGCTTCAGTATTGACCAAAATGTTTGGGGAAGAGGATCCCATAAGAGAGTTTCAACACTCGAAGCAAACAAGAACAATCAGAGGGAGCACTGTGGTTGACAGATTTTTATGTTTTTATAGGTATTGAATCTTCACCCGTATGGCTTTTCCATAGTGGACTTAAAACTCAGTTAAAACAACTTTATGTGCTAGCGAAGAAGCAAGCCTAAGACTCATTCTAAATCCCTTGCTAAAACAACTTTATGTGCTAGCGACGAAACAAGTCATAGATGCTCCACTTATTTAAATTCCAATGCTCATCTGATTTAACATTAATGATTCCCGCTGCGCCTTACCTGAAATCATCAACTTCGGATAACAAATTTCAATTTCACCTTTTTGGAAAGGCATTAAACGCACATTAGTGGTAAGGATCTTTATGAGAAGAGAGGTAAGGAATTGTGTTTATGTTGTAAAGAAAAACATAAATATAAGAATTGTAAAATGTGATCGTAAAGGAAGAAGACGATGGACATTTTGTTTGAAAAAAGAATTGATTGAACGTACGTGTTATCAAATACGTTGCTATTCATCACTATCTAATCCAGCAATAAGCTTAAGACCACAACGTTAATATTCATTCATTCAAATTGATCTCCTTTTATTCATTCTCGATTGAAAGCATCATTTTTTTCCATTTTAATGCAATATTAAACTAGCCTTTCAAAGTCTTTTTTTCTCCAAAGAAAATAATACAAAGCAAGAAACAAAGTTAAGAGCAGCTGCAACTACCAGCTAAAGAAGAAAATAGTCGTTTGACAAAACATCATAACCGCATAACCGTGGTTATAATGTTGTTTGGATGAAGGGTTTATAATGTAATATAGTGTAAAGTTGTTTGTTATTTTACATTCCATCTTACATTCGAAGGTTTTTTACTTTTACTGTTTAGGATGTAATAAGAAACCCTTATTTTTCATCTCATTTCATTATAAGCCCTTATCCTTCCATTAATAAACCTCCAACTAATCATACCCTAAGATTAAACTATTTAACATCCTAAGTCCTTAGATCTTAAACTCTATATAAAAATTGCCACTATTAGTAAAAACAATTTAACTAAAATAAAATCAATTAACAACTAACAATGATCATCATAAATCATTTAAAAAAATGATAAAAGACATTTTTTGTTGTTTAAGAAATTTTCCAAAAACTCTTTAATTTTTAACATTTTACAAAATTTCTCTCTTAAATTTCGGTTGAAAAATAACGAAATATATCCACTATAAACATTACATTTGTTTTAATCAAATGTTGTTTACGTAATGATTTAACTCAAGTGTTAAACTTAAACTAAATTAATTTAATCCGAATCAAATTAATAATTTATTATAATTATCTTAAATTATTAACTTAAATCAAATTCAATTGGTTCAGGTCAAATCTAAGAGTTAAATTAAATTATCATATTAGTAACATTTGATTAGTCTATATTTAGTATTTATTTTTAGCTAAATTCTAAGCCAAGGGGTGATAATTTTAAAGATTATGTAGTTTTTTTGAAGTTTCTTAACAACATAAGACGTATATGTATACCAACTACTACCTACGTATGTCATTGCATCTTATCCGAGCACATAACACAATGAACACAACAATTAAGTATCCACCTTTTGCCCCAGTTATATTGAAACCACGTCATACATTAACAAATAGTCATAAATGACTATTTAAAACTTATTTATCTAACTTAAAATATGAAACATCAACGTTCACACGTCACAGTCCAATTACGTACACACTACGAATAAGAAAACAATGCAAAGTCATCCACTTTATTATAGCAGCCAGCACATCATAAATTAAATACACCAACTCATATAGCGTATTAGAAAACTATGCGACACGCTTAAATAGCCATCAAGTATTCAGAATGCTAAATCTATCACATCGAGATGATATGTCATGTCATTATCCAAATCAAAACATAAACCATCACCGTTAATCATATGCACATGCCATTGATATGATGCCCCAAGATCATGATATCATATTTTATTTTCAAAATAATATATAAAAATATCACAAATAGAGTCATTACAGCCCCCTTTACTATGTTCCAAATTTAAGAGTTTCAATAAATCCCACACAATAATTTGTCTTAATAAAGTTCTCTAAAATTATATTAGGACAAAGTCAATTTTGATCTAATAAATATAATTTATAAAATTAAAATATTTTTATTTAATTTTAAATTATTTAGCCAACATCCCAATTGAACTATATGAGTTACCATATTTTGAAGTCAATGTATGTTTTTTATATATTAGAAATGCTATCAAATTCATCCTTTTTAATATAAGTAATTAAACAATTATTGATCCAAGATCCTCCCATTTGATCTTGTAATTAATTCTTCATTAATGTCATATTAGAAAATACTCTTTCAACTCATGCTACTGTAATTGATAATACCAAAGTCAAGAATACACGTCTCTTTATAGCAATTTTCAAGAAAGATCACTAATATCTCTCAAATATGTGAACCCTTCACTAGATCTTGTAACAATAATGTAAGTTTCAAGTTGATTACTAAGAAGAAAAAGTTCAATTTTAGAAAAAGTCTTGAGTAAGGCTAATTAATTTTTGATTATTAAAAGTAGTAATAGAGCAATTAGGATTAGATAAGCAACCCAAAACAATAGTGAAGAATTTACTTCTTCGAAGGAATTGTTAAGCTCTTCAAATTACAAGTCTTATATAATATAAAATAAATTAACTCTATAAGGAATAATGATTACTATGTCGTGATTGACCTCAGGGTATAAATAAATAATATATTTTTAGAACATTAGTATTGTTTTTGATAAATTAGTAGATATAGTAAATCAAAAGAAAAAGAGTTCTGTACGAAACAAGAGACTGCCCAAGAAAGCAATTCTTACTGCTGAAACCAACCTAACCAACCAGAAACATAGAACATACTTCGGCGGCAGCTGCCTAAAGGAATGATACTAGGAAACTAACTCTGCACAACGCAACATATAAAACTACAATCACAACCTAAACAAGCCTTCCACTCACAAAAATCCTTTAAAATCCTGAATGGAAAGCTATTAATAGAACCAGACAAGCACACTAACAAACTAAACCAGAAAAGTAATCCGTCATCCAAACAAAACCAAAAACTATCAAGGTGAATTCTTCACAGATTTAACCCTAAAAGGGCCTTGAACTGAAACTTCTGAACTGGAGTTGAATCTCCTATTCTGATGGGATTAGAGAATGTCTTCATTGCAATCAAAATACCGAGGCTTTAAAGGAAAAACAGGAGGAGGAGGATAAACCCCCACCCTGCCTTGGACTGGATCCAAAACTTGCAAAACAAAACATTAGAGAAAAAGCTAAACAGATCATACCAACAACTACCTTCCCTTAATGTTTGAACTGAGATGTTCCATAACTTGAAAAACTACTTTGGTGTTAATGCTCCCAACATCCAAGGTTGTATCTTTAAAGGTTCGGTGGTTTCTCTCATACCAAAGGTTATAAACAATAACAGAAAGAAGGATGATAAAAAGGTTGAGGTCAATATTTCTGTGGTTTTGGGGATGGCTAAACCAATTAAGGACGCCTGAAAGATTTATCAGGTTAGGAAAATGGATCTGAAAATGGTTTAGCGAATGTAGCCTCACTACTTTTGAGTAAGAACACTCGAAGAACAGATGATCAACATACTCATTATCTAAAAGGCACAAAGAGCAATAATTAGCGACATAAGAGAAGAGGAGTTTATCCTTTGTTTGCAACTTATTTAGACAAGCTAGCCATAAGATAAAAGAGCACCTTGGACTAGATCTTTTATGCCAAACCAATTTATGCTAGGGAACAAGAGGATTGGGAGGTATAAAAATAGTATGGGCTAACGCATTTGTATAGACTCTAGAGGAGCTAGCCAACCATTCCAATCTGTCAGATAGAGAGCACAATGGTTGGTATGGCAAAGGATTCAGGGTGCAGATGGTCTCATTTATAGCCTCCTGCCAGGTCCAAACATTGTTCCTGATAACTTCAAAAACTTTTGCACTCATAGGTAAATCCGATCCATTGATCAATCAGAGGTCGAGAGATTCACAAGGATGCCTCTAGGATGCCAAGGATCCTACCATAAGAGAGTAAAAACCCCATTTCCTATCTTAAATCTGAAATGGTTCTAGATCTGGTCCCTAACTTGTAACAACTTCCTCCAACTCCAAGAACTATTATTACTAGGTTTAGAACTCTAAAAATGTTTATGTCTAAGAATAATCATATGCACCCACTTGACCCACAACACTTCATTATCATTAAAAAAAACCAGATTTATTTTCCTAGAAGCACATTATTCCACGTAGATAAATATTTACTGCCTAAACCACCCTCTCTTTTAGGTCTACAGAGATCACTTCATTTAACCTTAGCATGAGAATTGGACGCAATACTTCCATACTATAGAAATTTCTTAATTTAGTCTCAATATCTTTGATAATGGAAGAAGGAAGAATGAAATGAATAGACCAATACACTTGAAAAGTAGAGAGATCAGAGATAATCAGATGCAATCTACTAGTATAGGAAAGAGTTCTATGGGTTCATTTATTAACCTTAGCATCAATTTTATCCAACAGAGGCATACAATCTCTCTTAGACAACCAACCTGTTAAAAGAGGAAAACCAAGGTAACGAATAGGAAGGTGACCCCTGTGAAGGCCAGTTAAAATTTTCAGATGATGAGCAATATGATCCATATTAATAGATAAAAAGTACTGACTCTATTGAGATTCATATCCAGCCCAGAAAAGTTAGAGAAAGTACGCAAGAAATCAAAAATAGTTTGGACAGACTCAATATCAGCATGGAAAAATAGCAAAAGATCATCAGCAAACAAAAGGTGAGAGAGCTTAAGAGTTGTACAGCTTCAATGGTATTTAAAAGTGTTACTACAAGCAATAGAAGCATCCATACTCCTAGAGAAAACCTTAATACAAAAAATGAAGAGATAAGGAGATAACGGATCCCCTTGTCTCAAACCTGACTTACCACAGAAGAATTTCAAAGGAGATCCATTGGTTATGATAGAGTATGATGGAGAGGTAATACACTATTCAATCCACTTAATGTAAGTTAGAGGAAACCCTACAGCTAAGAACACGTTAAGGAGGAAATCCCAATGAATAGAATCATAGGCTTTTTTCATATTAATTTTAAAGGCACAACGCTTATGATTATTGGAGATGTGATAATTCTTAAAGATCTCTTGAGCCAACAGGATATTGTCCCCTATTCGGCGGCCCTTAATAAAAGCACTTTGATTTGGGCTGATAATGTGAGGGAGAAGGTGATTGAACCCAAGTTTTCTATATTATTTAGTGACATTTTCATAGTTTTTGTTATACTTTTCGACTCCTTTTGTTGGATATTGTGCTTAATTTGGCCTAAAAGTGCTTGTTTTGAATTAATATAATTTGAGGGTCAAATTTGTAAGTGTAAGTCGACTTGTATATGTCACAAGGCGACTTATCTTGTTACGATACTCATAAGTCGACTTGTATAGTGACATAAGTCGACTTATGTTAGGTATTGTGAGTTTGTTAGAGTAGTGCCCTAAAGGCAATCCCTTGTACAAAGTTGTGTACA
>JANZLH020000369.1:1343842-1355040 GCA_026770325.2 Erythroxylum fimbriatum
GGGTTGAATTTCAAAACAGAAAACTGAAACCACCTTCTATGGTTTCTATCGGGAACAAGTCAAGACAAAAATAGAACCAAGAAAATCTTTTAGCTAAATGTATAAACAAAATCAGAAAACAAAAAACTGAAGGAACTAAACAACAAGTTTCTGTTTTCTTAAAACATAAAAAAAATATGAAACAAAACGTAAAAGAATGAAAACTAAAAAAAAAAAACAAAAGTTAAAACTAAATGTATCTTAAATTAGCTGCGTTAGCCTAATATGAGTAGTGCTTTCAATGCGGTTACTGTTTGGGGAATAATACTAACAATAACGAAAAACACATAAATGTCAAAAGTTTGAAGAACAAGGCAATCATGAAAACAAATCTCACATGCTCATGCAGACACACGTGAACGCAAACACTCATGCGCACAAAGTTGAAGTAAATAAGAGAATAGCTCACTTTTGTATGAGGCCAAAGTTGGTCTGGTGAAACATGCATTGTGCATCCCTCTTTGCCCGATTCCCACTCTATAACAAAGCGAGCCAATACACCTGACCCAAAGCTGAACCATAAGCTCATTAACCCAACTGCTTCGATTCTAAATGCCCTCCTCATCTGTTCTGATAGCTTATCTCCCTCAAGAGTGCCTTTTCCTGAAGGAGGAACTCTAACATCCGACTTTTCACTGCTTTCCTCCAATTTCTCATCTGTTCTTACTCCAAGCAATTTCCGCATTCCGAGGGCAAACATTCTAGCGTTGGATAGCCTTCGTATGTCTGCAACTAGCTTCTTTATACTGTCAGACTCTATGGACTGATAACTCAGAACAACACCTTCAGGATCATAATGGATATGAGAATCTACATCACATGTATTGGCTATTCGAACCCCAGATCCCCAGGGAGTATTGCTGCTCCCTTTCTGAAGCTCCCACAAGTCCCTGAAATGCTGATCATTTATTTTGACATCCCAATACATGCTTCCAGGTCTTCCAAGCCGCAAGCATATGTGTTGCCATGAATTGCCACAGGCAAATGGTAGTCGGAACCAGATATTTGTAGATGCAATTCTTGGATTTGATTCTTCAACATAAGGAATGTCCAGTACATCCATCTGGCTGGTCAGTCTCGCATGCTTAATGCAAAGTGAACAATGCTTGACCACATGAAGTAGAGCAGAAACATAAACACTAGCAGGTACATTTCCTTTATTTGCTTCAGCTATAAGACTTCCATAACTGTAGTGTTCACTCTTGAGGACAGCCTTTGCTAATACAACCTGTGAAAATGACTGCTGAGAATGGGCTTCCAACATCCTCCCTCTCTTCTTAGAAAATCCCACTTCAGCATCCAAATCTTGAAGTGAAGGAATCAAACCCAAGATCTCTGAAACCGTACGCTTTCTATGATTTTTGCTATGCCTGGAAATGTCATGACTAGAGCCCTGCCATAATGCAATTTCTCCTGACACCTGTGCTGCAAGAGAAAACGTTTTTAGTCAAAGATGGACAAATATAGAAAAGTATAAACTCAGAGAAAGTATCCAAAATATTTCATTTATACAATCAATTCAGAATATCTTACATATGGGAGTTGTAGCAGCTTTCAAAGATCCATTTAAATTAGGTTTCACAGTTGCTGCTGAGATCCAAGAAGCATTTAATCTTGCAGGTGATAAAAGTCGGGATGACCTGTTCCCAGACATTGCATCCTTCAATATATCACTCAACAGTTTCAAATGATCATCATCCATTGAAGAATTAGAACCATTCTCGACAGAAAGTGGAGACCTCAGGGAAGCCAAATCCTGGTCTGATTTTGAAGCAGACAATCTCTTCACAGATGTACTCCTTCCTATAACAGAAGACAATGAGCCCAATGAATTGAACTGTTGTGGGCCCTTCAAAGTACTTGATGAATACAAAGAACCATTGAAGTGAGAGGACATACTAGAAACTTTTCCAGCATTATTCATTTGTGATGCGTTAACTCCAACTTCCCACCTAGAGGAAGGGCTTCCAGCTTTGACGTTTTGAAGACTCATTGGACTGGAGCCAAATTGAGAAACAAAAGATGCATTGAGTGGAGCCGTGAGTGCTTGATCAAGTTCAAATACTTCATCAACTACAGACGAAAAATTTGACACACAATTGCCTGCCTTTTGCGTAGGACCATCCAGACCCAATTCACAGAAAAGACCATGCTCAGAACTCTGATCAGTACCTCCACTATTAAGCAAAAGGTGATTCAATTTCCCACAATCAAGTAGAGTTAGATTAAGTTCATCGTCAAGCATCTGCATCTGGTTAATGTCAATTTTCTTCATGCCAACAACATTGGTTGAGTCATTAACAGATTGAGATTTTCCACACAAATCTGGTTCAGTCTCTACCAATCTAAACAGTGGTTTAAAATCTTTATCAAGTTCCACCAGCAAAAAATAAGAATTCCCGCAATCTGGGAACCCCATTAGCAACATTGTAGCAGTTGAAAGGTCCTTAGGTAATTTCACACCAGCAAAACCATTGTCGTACACCTGCAAGTCTCAAAACATCATGCCTCAGTCACCTTGTGAACTAAACAGCAATCTAAATCCAATGGCTCAAGGTACATAATATTTCTTTTATATGCATGTATCTACTCTTCTATTAGCATTTACACTTTAAGGGATAACCGCAATTCAACATGATCCCATATGTATGAATATAATAAGTAAACTTCTAATTAACTGAAGCTGCAAGGTCTAAAATATTGACCAAGGAAGAATTAAAAGAACAAAATGTTGACAGCTGAACAGTCTATAGACGTAATGTTTAAATACTAAAAGCAGTTATCAAATTAAGGTTACAATATAAAAGTAAAAAGCAAGTAACATTACCTCAAGACCTAAGAACCTGCCAATAGAGGCAAATAAATGTAGAATACTTTTGCTTCTCAAGCTACAAAAAATTTCAGCTGCAGTCATACTTCCTTGATTCAAAGCTTCTTCACAATCTAGTAAGACAGAAGGTGCAAGTAAGTTCTGTGATGACTGAAGAAGAAATCGTCCATTCCTGCAAATCAAAATGAAATTCAGACCATGTTAAGATCATGTCCTGAAAAAGAATCAATATTACAAAACTAATATTTTTCCCCACTTCTCAACCTGAGTGTGATAAGTTAAACCATAACACTAGATTCTGCAATGTTACGCAGCAAGGGTGACATGGAGAGTCCATGAAAAACAACACTTTTGCAGATTTTTTATTTTTACAGAGCTCATCAAATGACTAGGACCTTTTCTTCTCAAAATTTAAAAATTATTGTCATGCAGAAACCATCCAATACAACATGATAACATTAGCAGCCCATAACATACGAGTAAATAAGCATGTTTGAAGACAACTTTTTGCTATCAACAACGATTGCTTAGAAACTACAACTATCATTAACTAAATCCTTCTTTATCCAACATCATTTGGCATAAGAAGGTAAACAGTCACAACTTTCTGGAGGTTAGCAGCTAAAATAACAAGTGAATACCCAATTTGGGCTGATTATATCCATAAATTCCTCTAGAATTGGACCATCAAAAAAAATGGAGTTTGGACACCATTCCGATAATGGAATAGATGAAATAAATCAAAAAATAGATTTTTGTTCAAGAAAGAAATCTTATCGGAACTGTCCATATCCAGTTCATCCTTCAGAACCATATCACATCCCGAATCTGATGAAATATGATGAATTGAGACAATATTTTGTAATACATAATTATCTTGAATATATTAACTATTTCTTTATTTTCTGATCGCCTAGAAGGGACAAAAGAAAATTCTTGTTCTTTCTTCAACAATTTTTTATCTCTAGTGGACCTCTTAGTGGGATTCAAACCCAGATGAAGTTCTGACCATTTGATAGAAAAAAAAAAGAACAAATAGATCTTGTAGGATTCCCAATAAACTAGAGCTTTTCCCTCCCCCCTTCAGCCCCACTCTTTGGTCCTAAGAATGCTAGTTTAAGAATAAGAATGAGTGATTGCCCTTCTCCAACCCTTGTCTTTGCTAATTAATTTCATGAGTATGTTAGGAGCTAACTAATAGACATTCTCAAGATCATCAAATTGAGTTGTTATAGTTTAAATATGTTCTAATTTAAAGTATAGTGTGGCTTTATAGACTCACTGATACCCTAAAAAATCAACCAATCCTTATAGAAAGTAGCTAAAAATAACATGAAATTTAGACATTCATCATAAAAATGTGCATATGATTATAGCAGTCCTGAGAAAAGCCACAAGTGGCATCAAAATGAAAATAAATAAGCTATTAGCATGGGAAAAAGGATAAGACCTTATATTTATTCCAAGCATGAAAAAAGATGAGCCATAGGCACGCACACAAAGTACTCCCTGTCCTTCATACCCTCTGCCAGTGAACTTTGTCTCTTTCTGCATGCATATTGAGATCTTAGACATACAACACTTACTTCTAGATTAAAATTCTAAAGAAGATGGGCTAGTAGTATAGTAAATGCAAATTAACCTGAACCTACCTTTCCAATTTCACTATCAAGCTCATCCATATTAGACTTGAGAACAACATCACCTGCAGTACGACATATTTTCACGTTTCTACCCAACTCTTTTTGAATTTCAAGCAGACGAGTATAACGATTACAGCATATTGCTCTCAGCAGCAATTCCTCAACATCAATGCAACTTTGTTCGAGGAAAAATTCTGCCTCTCTTCCACTTAATGGGTCTACAACAAATGTGCTATGAGTACACTTTATCTGTAGATCTGGTCCTGGTTCAATCTTAATAAATGGACAAGTTCCTGACTCAGTTGTACTAGAGGTTTTTTCAAATTCTAGCCAATACATTATTTTCAATCCCGGTGTTCGTAAACTAGATGAATCAGCTTCTCCTTCTTGATTAGGTAACGTAGAATTCGTACTACCATCAGATATCAACTCAAACCGTATAGAATCCTTCCATCTTCCTTGACGGAGTGCTTGCACTTGCCTAATAACAGTATCCATAATAAGTGCAACACAGAGCTCATGAAGAACGGAGTATAATATCGAAAATGGATTCTCTGCTCCTGCCATTCTGCGCTCTAAATCATCTCCAAGAGCATGCCGCCTCAATTCCTCCAGTTTCACAAAACCACTTCTCTCACCAACAAGCAACTCCATATGTAATATCCTCCACATTGAGAGGTGCCCTCGGTAACCAAGAGTAACTAATACTTCAAATTCACCATTAACACGAAGAAGTGCTGTACCATTAGTAATTTTTACCTCAGAGATCTCCTTAGGAAGAGATGCTTCAAGCAACTTTGATCGCACAAGTGAATCTAGCTTCTTCAAAGCTGGTTTCTGCTCATACTCACTTAATGTGTTCTGGTTACCCACATCTGCTATACATTTTGGCAAGCGTCCATAAGATCCTGTGAGAAGAACTTCAATAGCAGACGGAACATCATATATTGGAGCACGAGCTTGCTGTAGTGCTTCACGCATGAAATACAATGAGTCAGCGGCTTGGGTAAAACAAGCATCATGACTTGAAAGAGTGGATTGGAGTTGCTGGCAATACTGTATCAGCGGAACCTGCAGAAACAAATGACAGGACATAGGAATATGTAGTTGGATTTTCATGTCCATGTTAAGAAATTAAACTTAAGAATGCTCATCTAGCTTTTTAGTAATAAAAATTTCAACCTAACAAATCAGAGTTTCTCATAGGAAAACCCAATCACAAATATTTCCTAAATGATTCCGTCACGTAATGCAATGAATATTCATAAAACTTTTTTGGTAGATAAAAATTCAAACTTGGACCCTTATGAACAAAGCCTCGTCAATTTCAGAATATTTTCTTTATCCCCTAAAGAAAGCTCACAATTTTATTAACAACGCAAAGAAACGCAGAAATTGAGACAAGCCACGCAGCACCTGCTGGCACCACTTAGCGAGGGCATTAAGACGGAGCATCCGCTGCTGGGTGTTGAAAAAGTACTTCAAAACCAAAAGCCGTTTATCATAGTCCGACTGTTCACTCGACTTGAACTTCTCCACCAAATCCTTAAGTGCGAGGAACGACTCCTCCGCCGCCCGTCCCACCAGCGTCGAGAAGTCCACCGTCTGCTGCCCTAACTCCGACATGAATTCAGAGTTCTTATCGCAATGGGATCTGAATATAGTAAGTAATCATAAAAAAAAATCTAGGGTTTTGGAGACTAAATCGGATACATAGACAAAGACAGAGAACGTTTTGAGGTCTTTGATTGTCAAAATTGGTAAAATTAGTGTCTACTGTATGCGACAGTTGTAAGGAAGTGTGGGTACGGCGGAGGAGGAGGTTGAGAGGCAGAGAGTTCCCCCTCCGTTCCCGTGGAAGAGTTAATAAAACACAAGGAAAGCATTCAAGTATAATCTAAAACTTTGAACTACTGCCGCATAGGCTGTTTTGGTTTCTTTCCCTTTTCCGTGTCTTTTTAATTTACTTACTACACTAGTGAACGTATTATTATTATTATTATAAATTCGTGCATTATTTTATACATATTACAAACAATTAGTCGTTAGTGGTTTTGTTGATTAAATGCCTTGCTTGTCCATATAATTAAGGACACTGTGCTATATGGAAAAAAAGAAGTGTCCATTTTTCTAGTAAACAAATATCTTGATATTATACACTAAAAAGTATCTTGATTACAAATAGGCAGCAAGGCAATCAAACTTCAGAAGTTCTACCTTGTTAGCATTTTTGTTGCAACCTCCATAAGGAATTTCTTTAAATTTTAAATTTTAGATAATTTATGTAGTTATTAGTAAGTTGCATATGATATAATATAATATTTTATTTCTTACATGCAAAATTTTAATAAATTCAATTTACCCTTGAATATACCTTTGAGTTATAGATTTTAAGGGTTTGAATATACATTAAATTCAAAATCATTTAAATATATTGGTTTAATGCGTTAAATTTAGACTGAAAACTCGTTAGATACATATTTAAACGAGATTAACGTAAACATAAAACCCAACTCACTCTTTATTTATAGTAACCTTCAATGTTGATTTTGTAATCTCAATCTTGAATATTTTTTTATAAAAGACACTCACTCTTTTTTCATCAATAATGATTTCATATTATTAAATCAAGTGAGTTTTTATTCTATGGTTTTGATGATAATGAAATGTATTATTATTAATTTTGTATATTTAATGATATTAATAATTTATCAAATATTTGAGCAAAAGGATAAAGATCATATTAAATAGAAGCAAAGAAGTGATTAAGGATCAAAATAAGTATGTGGAGCACTATATACAATTTAAGAAAATTTCCAGGTAATACAAGTCAACTGGAACAAGAAAAATGAAGACTGATGTAAGTTCAAGTGTTCTAAATCATTGTAATTTCATGTAAGTCTTATCTTGGTCATCTTAATATTTTAGGGGCTAAATCATTTAGTCCAAATTGTTACAACCTAAAGTCTCCTTACTATGGATGATAGCCAATCAAACTCCCTACTATAGAGAACTTAGCTTTTTTTTTAATATGCTTAATAGGTGTACTTTATGCAATCAAGACTTTGAAACCCTCAACCACCTATTCTTTGACTACCCATTCTCTAAGAAATATGAATGGCCATCAACTGTGTGAGAGAAATGGGCAGCTTCAACTGCTCGTGGCCACTAGCAAGCAGACAGGTATACTCTATGATATATAAAATATGGGAGGAAAGAAACTTAAGAATTTTCAGGCAATTGGAAACAACAACAACTGAAATGATCAATCAATTAAGATAATGGATTAGAGAGCATCAAACCATACACAATTTACTATCACAAAACTAGGCTACCAATATTTCTTGTATTCATACTCCTTAGCTATGGAGATTAAGTGTTAAGCTTTGGCTTTTGTAATGGAGTCTAGTCCTTTAGACTTTCTTTCCCTTTATAATACATCAATTCAATTATTATTTTCAAGAAAAATATTTTAGGAGCTCAAAGTTGTACGAATAATGCATAATGCATAAATGTTTTCATAATCCAAAGAATTTGGTTTGAACTTTAGATAAAACTTCTTATTCTTCAAAAATAGTTGGGAATCTTTTAAAATTATTTAAATCAAGTTTTTGTTAAAGAAAATAGCTTTTATTTTTTGAAAGAACTTGGAAAGTAGAAAATTAAGTTTGAATGACTTAATATGTGAATAGGTAATGTTTAGCATTATACATAGGTTTGATTGCTCATTGATCGAACATTATGCATCACTTACACTATTTACTGATCAATTACGGTGTTCATTCGTTAAGATGAAAAGATTTATGTCAACTAGTCGACGATGAGTTCTAAAAGTTACTAAGAGGGAACTTTATGTCTTGCTATGGGTCTGGTTAGTTGAAACCATAAGTTGAATGATGTCCTACTAGCAAAGGTAGGTATTAGTTAGTCAATCTTGTAAAAAAGTAATCAGTCATACCTAGTGAATGTGTGTCTAATGACCATTAGGTTTTAGGTATAGTCTTTAATTGACTTATCAGGCTAAAGAAATCTTAAATTCATGCATGATTAAGAATGAGAAATTGAAATATGGCATGTTAGATTCTAAGAATGTGGTTATTATCAATGATAAAGTAGATGATTGATTGCATGGGAATAAGATATTAAAAAATAATAGCATGCTTGAACTACAAAAGAGATCTAATGATAGGCATGCAATTGATGAAATTGATTTCACTTATAAAAGCAAGCATTCAATAGCCAAGACAATTTTTATGATTGTTATATTATGATTTGATACGAGTTTTATTTATGTTTTAATAGACCCAAGAATATTAGATCATAATATGATTTCATACATAGGATTAAGAAATCCTATTGATGAATATATCTACTGTAATTAAACAGAGTTGATTGTAACCCTAAAGATAAGATGACATAAATCTTTTGGAGTAGGGTCAAACCTAATAAAGGGATTCATGAATTGGTAAAACAATCCTATAAACTTTAACCCAACTAATTCGGTTGAAAACCTTAGGATTAGTTATTAGTAAACTCAATGTCAGTTATTAGTGTGTTATAAGAATCTCCACGGTCCAATAAATCAATAAAACAATTGAGTAATAAAAGATCAATCTGCTAAGGGTTTAAGGGGATTCAAAACCTATATACTAATTATTGATATCGATAATTTTTCGAGTGAATTCTCAATTCTCTATTTAATATCATTACCTATTTTATTTTACTTGCTTTAGTTTTATTTTCTTTTATTAAAATCCAAAATCAATCCATAGGCTAGATAATAGGAAAAAGGTAATTACTAGTAACCACTGTCTTTGTAGGATTGACTTGTACTTGCTGGTACTAACTACAGCTATGTCGTGCATTTACAGTTATTACAATATTCATTAACTACGAAAAAGTCAATCAAGTTTTTAGAGTTGTTTTCGGGGATAGTGCTATTAGGAAAACCTCTATTTCATGACTCTAGCCATTTTTCTTTATTTTATTTTATTTTATTTTATTCTGTTTTATTTTTGCTTCTATTTTCTTTTATTTTAATTAAGCTTATTTATTTATTTCTTATTGTATTTTACTGTAATTGTAGTTTATTCATTTAAATATCTTTTGAAATTCTCAACTTCATCCTAAGTTTTTGGGTTATTGTAGGATTTAAAATTCATTATCATAGTCACAACTTACAATGGAAGGATGGAACAGACAATACTTTTATGGGAGCTAGAATATGTCTTCGCAATCTCTAATATCACCATATGAAAGAGAGAAGTGTTCTTACATGTTTTCAGAAGGTCAATTAATACCCAGGTGGTGTCGCGACATTATTGGTGAGAGTTATCACTACAATTATGAATGTCAAACATCAAATTATATATGAGAGCAACCTAGCATGTATAATCAACCTTATGGTGTAGTCAACAACTATAATTCAAAGTGGAGCAACTCTTACGCCTATAGATGGAACAATGATGCTCCAGCTGAATATTTACAACACCAAGCACCTCCAGTTAATAAGTCAACTCTGGAAGATATAATAAACAATTTCATCAAGGATCAATCATAAGGTATCAAGAAATAAATGCTCATATACAAAATTTGGTAAATCAGATGGACCAGATAGCAAAGATATTATCTGACAAATTGCAAGGGAGTTTGCCTAATTTTATTGAAATAGGAATGGCAATCACCAAAGGAATGGAAACGAGCTCCCAAAAGAAGAAGGAGAAGAAGAAAATGGAAGCATTACAAATAAAATAATAGAATAGCTTGTCGGACTTAAAACTAGCGACGTGAATTTGAAGAAAGAGTTTCTTCATAATGCAAAATATTATTTGAACCTGTTAATGCAACAGAGTGAAGAATAGACAACGGTTGGCTTCATGGATTAAGAGACATTCTAAGAAGAGCTTCCTAAAGAAGCCCACATCTAAAAAGGGAAAGTAGAAGAGTGGCAGAAGGTAATTAAAGATGAGCCAGAAACCTTTATCTATGAAGAAGAAGAAGAAGAGTGGACAAAGATAGTTGAGGAAGAACTGGCGAAGGAACTATATAAGGAAACTATCAATGAGTCATTAGTAGTCAGCTTAATTATGGAGGGTTTCCACTTCCTAAAAGAAAAATTGTTCAAGTTAGCAGGTGATTTAGGGAGTTTTGTTATCCCTTATTTTATTAATAGTTTGTCATTAAAAAGCATATTAATGCATGTGATTGGATTGATTAATTTTATAAATTATATCCTGATGATTATCTTGTAATAGTTGGCTTGCTTAGAGGCAACAAAACTGCTTTGTGAATAAAAGAGCCCCTGATCATAGACCCAGGATGAGGATAAACATGCAGATTACGTCGAGTTAACGACGTTAGAGAAGCGTTGCATGGGAGGCAACCCATAAATTAGGATGGATTTTATTTTATATTGCTTTATTTTCATTTTTCTTAGTTGTTTTTGTTTTTGTTTTTGCTATTTTTATTTTCTTTTATCTTGTTATTCCTTTTTTGTTTATGTTTTTCAAGTATGAAGTTTACTATTCGATGGATCAGAAATTAAAAAAAATCATCTTATTCAAGAAAGTACCAACTTAACCCTTTCACTTATTTTTTAATGCTTATATTTGAAGTGAATCACACGTTAATAAAGCAATTACAATATACAAGAAGGGGGGTTGAATTGTGGTAATCTTTTCGATTAG
>JANZLH020000369.1:1362504-1375342 GCA_026770325.2 Erythroxylum fimbriatum
ATGACAAAATAATAAATGAATTACATCAACTCTTCTTATTATACTACAAGGGCATTTTTGTCATTAACATTGTTTTTTGTTCTGTCCCCTGCAACCAAACACATTTCTGTCCTCAGGATAAGGACAATATTTTCTGTCATGTTCACTGCAACCAAACATCTAACTGTCTTCAGTTCTTGTCCTGTCCCGTCCAACTCTGTCCCGTCTCGTCCTGTCTCTACCTACTGCAGACACTAATCATACGCAAGGTAAGAGGTCTAATAGTCTCTGCTCTTGCAATTCATTAGTCAATGGCATTTCAAGTACATTAATAAATTCATAATATTTTAAAACTAATTCATTTGCTTCTCTATGTTACTCCATCTTCATCGTGGACCTCTGTTGAAAAACATGGGATATTAAAACGAAACTGCTTTTATAACTCTAGTCTGTTAACCAATACCTGGACATGCTCAAGTCCCGGATGCTATTCTAATGGATCCACGTAGACAAGAGTACTAGAGAACATAAACCTCCAAATCTTCATCATATTCAGCCCAGTGGAGATTAATTAGCTAGCCTAATGATCATTGATAACCTATGAATCAAGCCATCTGCGTAACGCCTACTCATGACCAAGACATTGGATTGGAAGCTAGGCTAGCTACCTTATCCAATCAAATGTACTAGCTATTAAGCCTTCCTATGATTTGGTGTGCACGACCCATTTTGTATGTTTTCACCTGTACAACAAAATAAATAACTTTACCAGATTGTTATTAATCTGGTAATAACCAAACTCGACAAGAACCAACTGTCGTGTTCCTTCCTTGCCTTTGACGCCCACATTGGAAGGAGAGAGAGAAAGAAGAGACTCCACTTTACATGTTATTTCGTCGAAACTGAAAACACCGGAAGCCACGCACATGCGTACACAGTGTTCGCACACGAAACCCACGCTTCCAAGGCTCTGTGTCCGAAATTTTTACAAAATCCCTCTCACGTAGTTTACTTCCACTCTCCGAACTAATCCACCTTCACCAATACTCACATACCCCCTCAAGTTCCCATTTTTATATCCTTTCCTTTTTCTTTTATTAATACCCTACCCCCTTATTTATTGGTGGATTTTGCTTATGGGTGTAATGGTTTTTGAGCTGAATGTAGTGTAGAGAGATAGAAAGACTGAGAGTTATGGCAGGGCAGGTGGTGAAAGTGAAAAGGGAAACATTGGAGGCATGCATGACATGCCCTCTCTGTACGAATCTCTTAAAGGAAGCCACGACTATATCTTTGTGTCTTCATACATGTAAGCTTTGTTCTAGATTTCTTACTATAACTTCTTCAATTTCATGTTCAGCTTTCATAATTTTGATCTCTGCTGTTGATACGATCTGGGTATTCTTTGGTGTTGGCAATCTCGATTTTCTCGTCGAGAATTGGTCACCCTTTAGCCTTCTTTTTTTACCTAACGCACAAGTGTTTCAATTTGACAATCTAGTTACCTCGAACCTAATGTGGGTTGCTCTTTTCTTCCGATTTAAGTATGGGCGTCCTCGGTTTTAAACGCGGGTTACTCTTTGTTTCAAACTCGATGCATTGTTTTCCTCGGTCCTTATCCAACTCAACTTGGAAGTTTATGCAGCCAAGTTAAAAACACAATAGTTACAGAAGTTCTTACTTGGATATTCTCACTTGGCTGAGGTCGTATTGCCTTGCTTAGTGATTGATGATGATATTTCTAATGTGCTTTATGGCAGTAGGAGTGTGGTTTCAGTATATTGCAGTCATCCGTCTATAGAAGGATTATGTTGTTATATTTTTTGCCTTTCTATTTTCACTGTCAGATTCTTATTGCCAATTAGGATTTGTTGTGGCTAAATAACCCCATAATTGATTGCATGATTTTGTTTTTGATTTGGATGTATCCGCCTTTGTGTTTGTTCTTGAGGTCATCATAGCCGTTGTTCTGGAGAAATCTATTCATATCTTCCTGCTTTCTTTGCCTTTTTTTTTTTTTTTTCATTTTGGGTTTATGCTCAACTATGAACGATATAGCTCTTTTCTCTTGAAATATTTTCTGGCTCCTGCCCTGTTTCTAATGCATTAATTTTGAAAACCAAACTAGTCTGCAGGAAGTGCATATATGTAAAGCTATCAGATGAAGAGGTAGATTGCTGTCCTGTTTGCAAAATTGATTTGGGTGTTCTGCCAGTTGAGAAACTCAGGTTGGCCTTTTCCTTTATTTAGTCCTGCAAAATGAATATTTCTGTCTGCATGCTTAGGAGCACACTTTACTTTTAGTTGGTTGTTATTGATGTATATCTAATTTGATGTTTAGACAATTATAACAGTACTAAACCCACATGGTTGGCTTCTTATTATTAGAAATTTCTTATCTTGTTCACTGGAATATTTGCTTCACATGACTTATGGAAGAAAGAATCTAATTTTGTAATGTTGTAGTGGATCAGAAATATATGCCTCTATAGTAGATGTTGGGTTTTTAAGCTGCTGATTATTTCATGCCTCTATAGTAATCAGATTCTGTTAGTCAAGAATCTGATTACTAAATACAAAACTGTTTCTCTCCTTTTACACTTCTGAACCTAAGTTTTAAGTTCAATTGCTATTACTCTTCTTCTGGTTTCTTTTAATAAACTTATAAGACAACTCTGAGATTTGCTCTGGGTTTCATGTCTTTTTGGTACATATCGCAGTTGAGAACACTATGTTGAGTATTGTTCATCATTTTATGTTTTATGTTTTATGAATTACATGCAGGCCTGACCATAATCTGCAAGACATAAGAGCCAAAATTTTTCCTTATAAAAGAAGAAAAGTTAGGACCCCTGATATAATGCCATCCATTGTATTGCCAGCAAAACGGAAGGAAAGATCTTTATCATCATTGGTGGTGAGCACTCCCAAAGTACCAATACAAACTGGGTTGACAGGAAGGAGATCTAAATCTGGTTCAAGAAAATTTCCTGCCCCTAGAGAATGCGATCTTACTGTTGAAGAATCCAGTAAGAAAGATGACTCTGCTGAATGTCATCCAATGACCTCAAGCTCAGCAGAGTCTCCTAACAAAATTGCGCAAAATAAAAGGCAGGTAAAGGATATAAAAGGTTTGGTTCTTTACAAATGAATAACTGGTCTTTGATTTCTATCTGTTTTCGCGTATCTTTTGCTGAACAATTCTTACGTTATGACTATTTGGTATATTAAAGGAGGTAGTTGATGGGGAGTAGGCTATGACTTGAACCCATAACCTCTGATGGGTTGGGGAGATTATTTGCCACTGGGCCACTACATTCTCAATGAACTATTGAGTATTTATGTTTGCTTATTAATTTGGGCAGGATTATGCTGTGGCTGAACTTTATAGTCAACTGCAGCCAAATGATGACACAGAGGATGGCTTAGAATTAGCAGAAGGGAAAGTTGATTTATGGACACCTTTAAATTGTCTTGTTGAAGCTGCTAATAGAACCAAGTCTTCTAAATTAAATTCACATGGGCTGTCTCTTTCCAAGTCAGATCTGCCTGATATGCCTGATTGTGAACCTCATTTACCAGAAGTGAAACCCAGAGAACAATCACCCAGTGGAGATAGGATCGGACTGTATATGCCTAAAATTAAAAAAAAGGAGCATGGACTGGATATTAGAAACCAAGATCACACAAATAGGACAAATACACTTCCAGCATCAGTGAAGCGTAGAAGATTGACAGCAGCGCGGAAACGAGCAGCTATGTCTCGGGATCAGGGTTCCTCAGCCCAAGTCTTACTAGACGCTGCAGAGGCTAAAAACAATAGAAGAAATTGTCCAATTTGGTTCTCATTAGTCGCCTCTGAAGACCAGTAGGTTACTTCTTACTACAATCAGAGCATGTGCTTTATCTTTTCTATCCTTTTCCAGAGAGGAACTGCTGATGTCCTTTCTGTTGTTACTCTTTCTGGTGATTACTTCAGGAAAGGAGATACTTCCTTGCCGCAAATATCTGCATGCTACTTGAGAATTAAGTAAGTTTTTTTAGTTTCGTTACCTACTAGACGTATCTTATATGTCTATCATTTAGGCGACGTCATTTATCTCTATATCTTGTGCAATTGTGTCATCCCAGTGGTCCCATGCATGCTTTGTCAAATACAACCACCAACGTGGAGGCAAAAAATGAGCTTTAGCTGGAAGAGAAATTTTTTGTAATAGTTTCTTTACCTAACACAACCGTGGCCATTAATATAATATTGTCAGACCTGGGATCTATCTATTAAGTCCTTTGAACTAGGATGATTCTCCCCTTGTTCAGATGTATTTCAAGCTATCAAGTTTATTGAAAAAATCGAGTGAATTGTTATTGAAAATAAAAGGTTCATTTTGGATGGGTATTATAAATATAATTAGAATCCCCCCATACTCTAAAGAAGATAAGCTATTGGGGTTTTCTTGAGAAAAAGAAAAGATATCAAGTGGTAGCTTCAATGTTTTAACATAAAGTAACACTATTTGTAGTGAAAGAATTCATTTCCTTAGAATCTGCTAATCTTATGAGTAGCTTTGGCTATCTGCCATGGTTTAATTAGCTCTAATATATATAGCTATTTAAGTAAGTTGGTCGAGGTGCTTTTATTGCTATCTTTACTCTGTTTGGTATCACTTGTATTATTTGGAAATGAAACTGCCATTGGATGCCATTTTACAATATCATGGTTTTCTCACTTTGCTGGGGAAGGTATGCTTGGATATTTTAAATGTTTGGTTCTGAATGATGGAGCCCACAAAATGTTTCTAGAATTTCCAGAGTTTCATGGTGGCATCCTTAACCATCTCATGTGTAATTGATATCTTTAATCATTTCACAGGGATGCTAAAATGCCTGTCTCCTTTATCCAAAAGTACCTTGTAAAGAAGCTAGATCTTAGTAGCGAGGCTGAGGTGAGTTTGCTTATTTTCTTTTCATGAAGATGAGATTGAATGGATTGTTTCTCGAAGAAAATCGAATACATTTTCTTGCTTGCCATATGCATACAAGTTTGTGATGTAAGCAAAATAGTCGTGCACATGTGCATGTACACATTTGAAAGCTGCAACTTAGGTGTGCTGTTTTATGAAGATTAATGGGCTATTCACCAAATAAATTATTTGAATTGATTTTCTTTTCCCAAACTGTTGGCACGTTTTATGTTTGTATCGAAAGTTTATAGTTTGCTTTTGGCCTTCTCCATGACTATCTACCAGTGTAGTGGAAATTTGTTAACCTATAGCTGGCTCTTTCATTTTGTAGGTGGAGATAATGTGCCGTGGACGACCTGTGCTTCCAACACAACAGTTACATAACTTGGTAGAATTGTGGTTTAGGACAACATCAACCTCGAAAAAAATACCAGCATCAGTTGGTTCCTCTGCGAAGGACTTTGTCATGGTGCTATCATACTGCCGAAAAATCCAAGCGTCTTAAATGGCCAGGGCATCAAGCCTTTCTTCCTTTTCTTGGGTTACCAAATGCATGTTAGTTTCTTTATGTATTCGATTTGATTTATTCTCTTGCTTAGAAGATTTTAAATAAAACTGCAACTGCATTGAATTGCTATAGAAGTTGGTGGAACTTGGAATGCACTGAGCAGTTCTGCAGGGTTCAACAGCTACGTCTTTTTATGGACAAGGTAGGAGGGAGGCTATAAACTGGATCAAATAACAACACTTTGTTTCTTATTCTCTTAAAAAACTACCTCTAAGAATGCTAACGTTGACTGCCTATTTATAGTCTATCCATGATTATTTATTACTGTAATTTATAACTTGGACTTGCTTAAACATAAATGAAAATTTGTGCTTAATTTATTACCCTCTTGGCTTTCCCCTTCCTTGAGTTCCACTATCCTTTCCCCCTCGGTTCAATTTCAAGTTTATGCATAGAGACTCATCTTCATCCTCTCTTCAATACCTCCCTATAGTTATTAAAGAGGGCTTCTCATTAGAGGTCTTGAAGGAAGGGGCTGGAGCTTGAGCCTCTACCATGGTCGACTTCTTTATAGGAAAGAGACAAGCTATCTTCCTCCTCAAGACTTAGGCAATGAAGCTATGGGTTGAAGTGCTATTAATTAAATATCAATTAATCCTATTAAAATTTGCTTATAAGGAGAAAGCTTTATAGTGTAATGAAAAAAATAATAGTTAGCCTAAATGTGGAAACCAAGGATCAACTTGGAGGATATAAAGTCCTTTTATGGGTGAATTTTCACCAAATTTCTCCAAAGTATTTAGATATAAGATAATTCAATGATGAAGAAAATCTATTTGTCCTTTTAACCCAATTCTTTTCTTATAAGCAAAAAATTGGATTGGGCCTTCCTTCACTACCCCCGTTGCCAACGGATTAAGCTGCTTTTCAAGTTTCCTAGGTAATCCAATCTGTATGGATGAAGCCACTTTCGCTAGGAAAAGGGTTTGTTATGCTAGGTGTTGAACAAGTTTTATATTTAATAAACCTCTCAATACACCGCAAGTATACCGATTGTATCTCATAGTATAAAAGGATTATGCAAGAGTTAACAATTCAAATCCTAACTTTGTCTAAGGTAGTAAGAAATTGATTTTAATAAAAGTAAATAACAAAAATTCAAACATAATAGTAAAACAAAGCAAATAAACAATTGAACAATGAGCTGCAAATAAAGTTATGGTTTTGACCAAGATTGAATACTTAGGACTTATTCTTTCCTTTTTTTTGTTTCTTTTAATCCTGTTAATCAAATTATGTGTTTGATCCTAGATTTCTTAAGGTATTGATTACTCTCTCTCAACATTTAATCAATTAATCTTAATTGAATTCGAAAATTTCAGATTTATAACCTCTCAATTTTGAAAGTTGTTTGTAACTTTTTCAATTAAATATGAAATTATCTATTGGATAATTAATTTCTCAAACAAGATCTCTCTTCGAATGATTGCTAATTTGATAATTGCAGGTCTATTAAACTGCCAACTCTAGTTGCACAATCTAACACTAATTACTTTTGGCTGACTCTCTCGATTTGTTGTTAAGTTTAAACATAAACTATTATCACAAACATCCAATATGTATTGAAATCAATAATAATCAAAGTCACAAACTAAATCTAGAATAAATCCCAATCTAAATTTCAGAACTTCATAAATATGTTTAACATCTTAAAATTCAGATTACACATCAAGAATAATGAAAGAACTAAAGAAAAAGAAGAAAAACTCTATTTGCTCATTGATCTGGAAAGTTAGAATTCCTGAATGTTCTTCTTGATCTCCCACTTTTGATTTGATTTTAATTATGGCTACTACTATTTTAGAGCGTATTCAATGTTCTTAAATAGTGCTTTAGGGTTCAACAGGTGTAACTAGGGTTTTCCCACTTTGTTTAGTTTTAAAAGTACCCCCGAGCCCTAAAATAGATGAAAAATATTTTTGTCTGAAAACTCTTTGTCACGATCGTGACGTAGGACATAGAAGTCACGATCGTGCTCTTGGTGTTATCTTCTTTGTCATGACTGAGCTTTTTGAGGCACGATCATGGCAGAGGTCATACAGCTCTATACACGCCTGTCATGACAGTGCTCCTTGAGGCATAATCATGATAGAGGCCATGCAACCCTATGCACACCTGTCACAATCGTACTCCTCATACACGATCGTGACACCCTTTATGTGGCTTCCATCTTCCTTGTTCTTCAATTATCTGATTTCTAATACTCACAAACAAATTAAACACCTCATGAAACAGAAAATTAAGAATGAAATTATGCTCTAAACTGCAAAAGAACTTAGAATATAAACAAACACTCACAATAACACAATTCTAAACCTATATATACGATAATCATCTAATAAACACCTAAAAACACACTAAAACATCTAGAAAAATATAGTATAAATTATACCTATCACTAGGTTATGTATAAGTTTGGATTTAAACAAGGTACTTTCAAATGAAATTCTTATCCTTAGGTTAGGAGATGGTTACACTTTGATCCATGACAATGTCAAAGTTTCATACCTATGGCATTCCTCGTTGCTTCAACAGGAGAAAGCCTAGGTCCCTATAAGTAAGAAGTTTAAAACTGGATCTTATGGAGAAGTAATGAACCATGGTAGCTTAACTGCTTCTATTTTGCATGAATTAGTGAATCAAATATCTTAAGTTGTGAGGTAGCTTTGTCCGCTAATAATGCTCCAATTGTTGACGCACGTGGAACACACCAGAAAATAGTACTTAACTCTACACAAATAAATTTGTAGTAGTGGTGAGAAATGATCATATCCAAAACGAGTGTGTGATTAGCTTTTATAATGAACCAATCAATAAATAGGATTGAGGGAGGGGTTTGGTTGGATTCAATTAAGAAAAGAACACTATAGAAGAGAAATTAAATCAAACTATACATGATTGCATGGATTAATCAATGAGTTCTAGATCTAGTTTTTTCTTTAAAACTATTAACTGTAGATTAACAACAAGATTTGTTAATCCCAGCTTTCCCATAGGTTATATCTATTTAAAACAAGCTTTTTAATTTGGTTTGGCTATGAGACAACCTGGAATAAACTCTCTAGATTTAGTGTAGTAAACGCATTACGAAATATGAAGACATGTTATTCTAAGATATATTATCTTTAATAATGCATGACCATTAGTTTACTACAATGAATCAGAGTTACAACGATTACATATTGCAATCTAGATTCTAGCAATGAGTTCATACATGAATAATCTATTTGGAGTATCTAAATCATTCAACCATAAATCCCATAACATTAATTATTAAATAACCTAATCAATTGTAAAAGAGAGTTAATAACATCACTTGATTAATCAATGCCTAAACATGTTTGTTGGCCTCGATATCCCCTTTGAACTAGACAAATGAAGTTTAGCTTCTCATAACTATCAAAAGGGAAGGGAATCCTTCCTCCTTTTTAGTCTATAATCTCTTTATACCCTTTTGGCCTCTTTAATGCCTTTTTATATTGCAAAATTAGGGTAGTATGGTTATACACCATTAGCTACATGGGCATGTAAGTGATTGTGCATCATAATTATGTAGAAATCGCAGAGTTATATGATCCTTATGAGCTATACAGCCAATATACATGACCATGTAAGTCTCCATATGGGCATGCAGGTCTAAGATTTGCTTGAAATAACATCTTTGAGTTCATACACGTTTTAAGTAAGTTACGCGTTTAATTCACATTAACTCCAATTCTTCCATTCTTTATCCCATCTTCACCCTAATTCATCTCCTTCTTGCTCCACG
Source organism: Erythroxylum fimbriatum (assembly GCA_026770325.2). Classification (NCBI taxonomy): domain Eukaryota; kingdom Viridiplantae; phylum Streptophyta; class Magnoliopsida; order Malpighiales; family Erythroxylaceae; genus Erythroxylum; species Erythroxylum fimbriatum. The sequence continues at coordinate 1,371,782 of JANZLH020000369.1, forward strand.
AGCAAACATCTAGCATTGATATAACGGCCCCAAGGATGTGAATTTAGCTCATTTTAGTTCTTATTCCTCGAACTTGTACCTAAAGCTAAATATGAACTAAATTAAGTATCTTAAGTGCAATATAACACTAGTTAATGAGTAGTAGGGAATAAATATGTCATCAATTTTTAAAGTTCTCCTATACTTAGCTTTTGACCACCTTGGAGCAAAACTAGAAAAATCAAAATAAAAACATTTCCTCTTTAACCATATTTCTTAAGAATAGACAGTCATAAGAAAACAGGAATAACTTTTAGATCCATGGTCAGAACTAAACATTCAATGTTCTTACTCATAATCAATCAATAACCATTACATTCAAAAACTGAGCAGTCTAGGGGTAGACTTTGACAAGTTGTGCTTAAAAATAAGATTAATCTATAGGTACAGTCAAACACCTTTCATGATCAAGACTTTCCATAATTTTGTATATCATTTCAGTTTTCCACCATTAAAGATTCAAATGCATAACATAGATCAAAGGACTTTTCAAGGTTCTAATGAAGCCAAAAGTTAAGGTGAGAAATATTTTGGTCATGTAGTTCAAAATGTCATCAAAACTAATGAATTATGAAGAACATTCAATTGAGTATCGAGTGTAACAGTTATCATCCACTCAAAACTTGGTACCATCGACTATAATGAGTAAAGAAACTCTGTTTTATAGCTTAGATTCAAGAATTATGATGAACAATCCAATATAACCATAAGGAGTGATCCTTCACAACAAATTCTGCCTTAGCTACATCATAATCAAGTCACTCATTTTATACAACTTTAGGAAGAAAGACTAATATGAGTTATTTTGCAAAAAAAAAAAATCCTCTTTGATAACTTCTTTTCTTTTTTCTTTTTAAAATAAAGACAAAAACAAGGACAAAAATTGACAGAAACTACATCAAAAATGGAATTCATTAATAAGAGACAAAAATCACATTCCATCAACTATAACTAACCTGCATATATGAACGCTCGTACACTTATTCTCTCGTGCATGAACAATTATGCATGCTTCCCTAGTTTTAAGGCTTAGTTAAGAGATTTTAAGTTAAAGGCTCCAAATGTGGTTAACACAAAAAAAGCTAATAAAGCTCAAGGAGTTTAATAACAAGATAACCATGTTAATGTAGCTTACAAAACCAAAAAATGCCTATATCATTTCCATGTTAATGCATGTGAGAAAAATGTGAACTTAAATAGAAAATCAAGGAAAAGTCAAGATATACATGTTATGAAGGTCACATATGAATAAAAGATAATGAAATTGATGTGGATGTGTCAGTCTAAGAGGCTAAAAATCTCACTACCATAAGTTTACCCACTAGTCACTACTCTTCGAAAGGAAATGTACATTACCCAACCACAAGAGTAAAAATACATTTCAAGTTTTCATGATTTTTTTAAAGAAAACTCTTCTATCTAATCACAACTATATAATACTAGAAGTAATAGAAAAAGAGAGAATGTTTGTTTTTTTTAAGAAGCAAAAAAAACTTAAAACATATCCCTATCACCACACTTTAAACTTGCATTGTCCCTAATGTAATGTTAAATGTAAGAAATGGATAATTTAACAATAATTACGAAAATGTAAAAGAAAAATGAACAAACTTCCCTTGGGTTGCCTCCTAAGTAACCCCTTTGTTTATTGTGGTTAGCTTGACTTTATTATTTTCTTCATTGTATGATGTCATTTGGGTCTTCAACTATCATTACTTCCACATTCTTTATTGGGAATCCTTTATAGCACCACTTTAGGCAATGACCATTCACCTTAAATATCTTTATGATTTTCAAGCTTTGTATCTCTATTGCACCATATGGAAGACATTAAAAACCAAAAAAGGACCGACCTAATTAAAATGCAACTTACTTGGGAATAATTTAAGTCTAGAATGATAAATAAACACTTTTTGACTAATAACAATGCTTTCCTTTAGATAATCTTGTCACAGAAAGCTTTGGTCTTTTACTTGTATATCATTACATTCTAATACGAGTCGTTTTGTATCTCTTGCAATTATAGCTTTTTATGAACTCTCGTCTCATCAAGATTTATGTTGCAACACTTGATTACCCAATGTGCCTTATATTGTAGCTCCATGACACGGCTTCCCAAACAGTAATCTAAATGGGGACATACCAATTGGTGTTTTGTAGGCTGTCCTATAAGACTACTATGCATCTTCCATCCTTATGCTGCAATCCTTTTGGTGAGTGTCAAATCAACCAAAAATAATTAACCTACTCAGAATATTAACGTAGCACAATGGAGTAAGGTCATCTCCTCAAGGAATGGTGGTTTATCTCTTTTAAACAATTAAGAAAAAAAGGGGGGCTTGAAAATTATGTTAAAACACAATATAAAAAATAACAAAAATGCATTGATTTGATATTCAATAAAACAAACTTCTAGTTAAAGGAATTTATTTCCACCTTGATTCATTCAATTGATCATTAATGAAAAAGTAATTCAACACATTCATGAATAAATTGGTTCTAGTTATTAAAAACATATCTATTATAACCAATCTTTCCTTACCTTGTATGGTAATCATGAACAAATCAAATAATTACTTCTTATTCGAAAAATAATCCTAGAGGTAGCTAATGGAATTTAATGTTTTGACAGCCTTAAAATCTAGAAAGACCCAATTCTAACCAGCAAACTCAACAGATGGTTTATTACAATTAGATTAATTAATTCCACAATATATATTAAACTTTTTAACGAGAAAATAAAGTTATGTTGATTGCCACCTATTAAAATCAACAAAAAACTATGGATTTGTCGTTTTAATTAGCAGGATATTATTTCATGATTATTAAATATATGCATCTATTCAATAAAACCCAAAACCATCGTAAAATCAATGAAATTCAGGAATTAATTAAATATCAATGCACAATTGAATTCAATAAAACTATTCGATTTCACAATCGATTTAGAATCAAAGTTTCAATATAATCCTCTAACTAGAATTAAAAAAATTAGTTACAAGCCATTGAAAAGAAAGAACATATGAAAATTATTCACAAAAAATTATCTTATGGAAGAAGTTTAATAAAGAGAAAAACGTTGGAGAACTCTGTAAAACTCCACAACCCTTACGTACGTACGAAGAAGTTTAGAGTAACACCTAACATTGATGAGCCAAAAGGTCCAGCTGAAAAACTCACCCACGTAGCCGCTGCTAGTTGCCCTTTTATTGCTTTCTTCTTTAAAAAGTAGCCCTCATATTGCCTTTTTCCAAAAGACACGTTCGTCTTTCCCTAAAAAACTAAAACCCTCTTTTTGTGCTTGTGAAAGCACCCTACTGCCACACAAGATGCCTTCCTGTGGCAGTCGTCTCCCTTTCTTTAAAAAATCGAAACCCTCATTTTTTTAAACAACGTTGCTGTGTTGTTTTTATTTAAAACTCCACGCATCAAAACCTTGTTACTGCTTCTCACTACGTGTGTATTTTTCAGAGCCATATCCTCTGGTCCACTTTTTGTGGACCAACTCTGTGCCACAAAAAG
>JANZLH020000369.1:1383851-1410710 GCA_026770325.2 Erythroxylum fimbriatum
TTCTTTGAAAATCTAATACCAAAATTAAAATTCTAATTTACCTCAATTCCTTCAATTTAATAATTCTTACTTAAGCAATAAAATCCCAAATTCCAATTTAGACTTCTAAATTCCATCAATTAAAACAATTATCCTCTAACCTTCTTATTCATTTAAAATTCTATAACCTAATTTCATATGATCCTCAAATCATATAATTCTTCCTCAAATCATATAATTCTTTTAGTACTCACAATGCATCATAAAATAATAATTGATCAAATTTCACTAATTTCATTAAATCCTTCATTGAATAATCATAACTTAAGCCATAATAAAATCCTCAATTTATTCCAACCAAATTAAAATTATCAAACTAAAACCTCAAAATAATTTAAACATGCTTATTACGAATCGGGGCCCAACAGTAATTGCCTTTCACTAATGCAAATAAACAAAGTCAAAATTAAGTATCTTTGTTCAAAAGAAAACATGAAATTAAAGTGAATTCTTCTCACGGATTTCGCTCTTACATTCAAGTGTTTGTGGGTAGGTGTTTCACTCAAATCTCACTCTACTATGTTGCACTACCATAGGCTTGAAGTTTCACCAATCTTCGTTCATTAAGATCACATGGGCTCATAGATCATAAGGACTTTATTAACAGTTGTAATGGGGCTTGGTTCATGGGTCAGGTAAAAACATGTTAAAAAGGTTCGTCACAAGTTTTCACAAAGCATTAAGTAAAGGGACACACAATTAGAATTCTGAGATAAACATGAAAAGGAACTACAACTACTCATTCTAACTCAAGCCACTATACTTTATTCTTTCCTTTTCTTTTCTTTTTCTGATTTTTCTCTTTTTGTTTTTCTTTGATTTTTGTTTCTTCTATCTTTTTTTTTGAATAATTCTATGAACACGGAAAAACAATGACAACAAAAGAAAGTGATAAAAACATGAGTAGATGTACCTATAAAAGTATCTCAGATCACAATATATAACAAAAGTCCCGATTTAGTTAATGATTCATTCAACTTGTGATAAGGTAAGGCTAATGGGTTTTCGGGTTTCTAATGTGAGGTGATAAATTAAAGAACAAGGGTAAGGCTCAAACGTGTTTTCAAAGGACAGTTGAGTAGGTGGGTCAATTTTTTAAGCCAAGGGGTTTTAAAAGAAAGACGACCTTAATCACTTCTAAATCCCTTGTGATCAAACAACTCAAATCGGTTCCATACAAGTTCTAAAGGCAACACAACTAGAGGAGCATCACACAATTCAAAGAAAATATCATGACATAAAAGTGATGTCATTTAGGCTCAATTTCCTTACCGGTTTAGTTCTAATTAAGAATCCACTTTTGTTTCACAATTTACTCCATCACTCCAATGTCAAAATGTTCGACTAAGTCTATGAGATCGGTTAGAGCGATTAATCAATATGTTCCATCTTGAATTTACTTAGCCCTAATCAACTTCATGTATACTCCCAATCTCATCCAAACTACTATGATCAAGTTTTAAGGTCAACATGCACTTCCAAACAAAATTCAACCAAAGACAGCCGCAATATTTCTGTAATATGCACATAAAAGCCAAAAATATCTGCATTAAAAATCTAAAGTTCTCCTCCACACCTAAACCAACATTGTCCGCAATGTTAAAGAAGCAGAAAAAAATTTAAGGAAAAAATTAAGAAATGCTTCTCTGTTTAGATGTGGCGAGATCACGGTGTTGGAGGTTGCAGTGGTTGAAAACCTTCAGAATCCCAATAGGCCAGTAAGTTGATTTCCATACGATGCATCGATCTTTCAAGGCGACTAAGGCGAGCGTCGATGTCGGCGGTTTGTTGGGAATGGCCACTGAAGTCCGCTAGTGGAAGTTGACGGCGGCCGGTTGAAGTTCATGTGCTTGGGCATGTGGTAGGGCCGGGAAGGGTAAAATGATGTGTTCGTGGCTTATGTCCACAATCCCCATCCTACATAAACAATCTAAATCCAATGGCTCGAGCTCACAAGCCACTGTCATGTCAGTATTGTCAAGAGCCAATACACCCAAATTAACGGCCAGCTGAGTATTGTAGGACCCAAGGATTAAAGGTTTAGACTTCTTTTTCAAAATAGCATGAAATTGATGCATAAACCAAAAACCCAAATTGACAGGGATATGTCTATCCATGCACCACAAGAAATAAAACTCAACCTTCGACAAAGTACCAGAAGCATTTTGACGACCGGAAAAATTAAATGCTAACAATCTATGAATAATTTTGAAAAAAGGATTTTGAAGAAAAGAACTCTTAGACAAGCTAGCATTGTAAGGACAGGGGTCAACAGACCATTGACGCCAAATTTCTGAAGCATTAAAATCAGTAGGAAAATCACATTGGGAGTTGATAAATTATTCAGAATCAGTTTCAGCAGTAGATAGAAATCCCAATGCAACATTAAATTCAACAATTGAGCACGCAAATTCCTTCCCCATTAAGTGAAATTCAACAGCTTCCTTTGTATTTAAGTCAAAATCCTTGTCACAATTAAGTTGAAACGTGGCGTAAAACTCCCTAGTTAGTTCCTCAAAAGCAGGGTAATTAATTCGGGCAAAAGTACTCCATGCAATAGGTCCCATTAATTGCCTAAAAGAATCAGATATATGCAAAGCCTCAAGGGTGTCAAAATTAATCGACTTACATGGGGTAATTTGACGTTCACGGAGTCTCTCGAATTTCTCTGCGTCTTCCAGCCACACAAAGGTAGTGCATCCCGCTGATCTGGCGGTCATTCGGGTCCGGGTTTCCACTGCCTTGCCACTTTTTGACCGGAGTCTGGTCCTCAGAGATGGAGATGTTGGCGTCGGTTCTGGTGCTGGCATTGTGGGCGTCGGAACAACAGCGGCATCCCATCGTGCTTGACTCTTTGTTCGCAGCATTGTCCCAATCTATGAAGAAAAACTTGCAAAATCAAGAAGCAATATGCACCAAAATACAGAAAGAGAGGTGCTGTGAATAGTGCTAAAGAGGAGGGTTTATGGTGAAACGTTAATTGATGGTAGAGATGAAGTCGGCAGTTGGAGGGAGTAATGACGCTGACGGTTGTTGAAGAAAAAAAAGAAAAAATTGAAATTAGTGGAATGAGGGAGAGGAAGGGGAATTATCGGCAAGGAACAGAGGGGTACGAAGGGTTTGGGGGTTTCCATTGGTTGAAGGAACAACAAGGAAAGGTGGTGGTGGAGAGCAAATCTGGAAAATCTAGGTTAGGGTATGAGCAAGAGGTTGTCGTGGGTGCTGGAAAAATCGACAGAGTGGAGGGAGTGAGGTGGAACGGATGGAGCAAAATAATTAGTGAAATCAACAGGGGAAAGGAGGCTTAGTGATTGGCGATGGGGAAGGCACGATGATGGGCTGGGAGTCGATGGTGAAGAATTTGAGGCAAGGCAGTAATTTGAAGTTGAAATCTATGGAGGGGTCGGTTGTGAATGTGAAGAACGAAGAAGGGTTAGGCGATAATTTGAGAAAGGGGAAAGTAAAACTTGTGAAAATTTTGGGGAAAGGGGGGCGGTAATTCAAACAATTTCGTTTGCTGTTTTGATTTTTGATTTTTTTATATTTCAAGAAAATTAATTTAGGAAAAAAAAGAAAATAAATGAAAAATAAAAATAGAAATAGAAATCAATCATGCCTGAAAATAAGTAGAAAAATAAATTAAAATTCCTAACTAAATAATACAAATAAAACTGGTTAAGGAACTCTTTGGCTCGGGATAAGATACAGGATCAGTTATCTCTTTGTGGACAAGCATTATATAGATGGGGTCTGGCTTTGAGGGACTTTAAGAAGCCTGAATTGGAAGACAACCTTCATATTATTAAATAACTAAGAGGTTCACGCGTACTGCAGGATAAGGAATGATTTCATGAAGCAAATCAAAAATTCATCCAGATTTTGCATGAAAGATAGATTCAGTGGAAACAACGATCGAAGGTTTTTTGGCTTTAGGATGGTGATTCCAACACACAGTTTTTCCATGCCATGGCAACACATCGCCAAAAGAAAAATTCTCTCAGTCGTCTTAAGGATGCTTCGAGTTTGTGGATTGGTAATGACGCAGGTTTGGAATCTCTAATCTCCTCTTATTTTACTAAGATGTTTATTGCTAGTCCTGGTCATCTTGATAATGCGGTTAATTTAATACCTGTTTGTTTTACTACTTAAATGAATGATTTGTTGAATGCTCCATATACCTCGGATGAGGTAAAGGCAGCAGTCTTTAATATGCAAGTAGATAAATCCCCAGTTGTGATGGATTCAATATGGGTTTTTACTAGACCCATTAGGAGATAGTAGGTCCAGCAATTACTGAGGCATGTATTGATACTTTGAATAGAGGGATGATTCCGCCAAGATTGAATGAAATAGTGCTTGTATTTATCCATAAAAAGTCAAAGCTTAAGACTATGGGGGATCTTTACCCGATAGCGCTCTGCAACGTTTTGTATAAGATTGTTAGTAAGGTTATTGCTAACCATTTGAAGCTTATCCTGCTTGACATTGTCTCACTTTCTCATAGTAATTTTGTTTTTGGTAGACAAATTCAAGATAATAGCAACATTGCTTTTGAGCTAATGCATTGTTTCCAGAATAAGAGACGAGGTAATGATGGGTATGTTGCATTAAAAATGGATATTAGCAAGGCGTGTGACCGCATGGAGTGGAGTTATATCTTAACGGTTCTTGCTAAATTTGGTTTTTCGCTAGCTTGGATTAGGCTGGTTATGGAATGCTTAACTACATTTCAGTACTCAGTTTTGCATAAAGGGAAATTGCTGGGCCCTATTCAACCTTCGCATGGGATAAGACAAGGGGATCGCCTTTCCCTTTATATTTTCATCTTATGTGTTGAAGGCTTGTCAAGGCTAATTTCAGATGCTATTTTGAGAAATGTGTTGCACGGGTGTTCGATATACTGGGGTGCTCCTAGTGTTTCGCATTTATTTTTTGTGGACGATAGCTTGTTTATTTTTAAGGCTATCAAATAAGAGGCAGTAGTAGTAAAGAATTTGGTGGACTTGTATGCTATGGCGTCAGGTCAGTTGATTAACTTCTCTAAGTCGTCTGTTTTTTTTTCTAAGAATGTCTCTTCTCCTAACCAGCAGAGTGTGTGCTCTCTTATTGGTGTGTTTGAAAGTGATGATTTGGGAACCTATTTAGGTTTGCCAATATGAATTGGTATAAACAAGAGACAAATTTTCAAATTCCTTAAAGATTGTATGTGGCAAAAACTTAATTCTTGGAAAAAAAGATTTCTTTCTCGCGCCGGAAAATTAGTTTTGTTGAAATCGGCATAGCAATCTCTATCAAGCTATGTGATGAGTTTATTTTTAATTCCCAAGACACTTTGTAATGAGCTCTAATAGGTTATGGCTTCTTTTTGGTAGGGTAAGGGTCGGAATCATGACCGTGGAATCCATTGGGTCTCTTGGCAAAAAATGGCTAAGCTGCGAGCATGTGGAGGGTTAGGTTTCAGAAAACTCCATGAGTATAACTTGGCAATGATTGAAAGACATGCTTGGAATCTTATCACTAAGCCAAATACGTTAGCTGCCCAACTTTTAAAGGCAAAATAATTCCCCACAACCTCTTTTTTCGAAGCTCACTTAGGAAACAACCCGAGTTATCTTTGGCGGAGCCTTTGGGAGTGTCAACAACTGATTCAGAATGGAGCATTAGAATTGGCACTGGACGTTTAGTGTTGGTGTGGTCAGATCCACGGGTTCCTAGTTTGCCTAACAGAAGAATATCTTCTATTCGACCAGCTGAAACAGATGTTCTTTTGGTTTCAGACCTAATTTTGCAGGGTCGTTGGAATGCGACCAAGATTAATGCAGTTTTTTCAGTGGAGGAGAGTGCAACAATTCAGACTATTCCTTTATCAGCTCAAGTTTTTGAGGATTCAAGGTTTTGGGCTAATGACTCTAAAGGTAACTACAGTGTAAAGAGTGCCTACAGAATGTTAACCACTTTTCCACCGGAAGGATTTCAGCATAGGGCAGCATGACAGCATTTATGAAACATCCCCATAAGGATTATTTGCTTTTAGGAGTTAACATGCTTGATGTTATTATTGATGATGCATGCTTTGATTTTGAACTCCAAAATGTTTACTCTAATTCTATATTGTACTCACTAAACTCTCCGACTGTTATTGATGATCCCTTAGGAGAAAGGCTCTCTATTAATGTTTTGGGTGGATCTGGAATTATGGATGATAACATCAATGTGGCAAGTGGTGCAATTGTTATTCCAAAGCATGGCTATTCGTCGAAGGTTCACTAGAAGAATGAGAAACCTTCGTAAACATCAGGTTATTTCTCTCATTCACTTGTTTACTTACTTTGCTCTGTGACTAAGTATGGCATTGTGGATGCATTAGTTTGTTGAATAAGTGTGGGGGAGAAACCAAGTCAGTAGGACATTGGTTTAACTTTTTGTTTTAGCAGTTTTTCAATTCAATAATTCCAATGCTTTTATGTTTGCTGTGCTTTTTGGCAATCTTCAAGATTGAGGAATTGATGTGGTTGATTGTGTTGCACTTTGTTTTCTTGAGCTATTCTGGTGCATGTAGACTTGCATATGCTCTTAAAGTGTATTGAATATCCAGCTTGTGCCTTTTGTATGTTCGTGAGTCATTTTTCTCATTCATGTCTTTGCTTTGTTTTCCTTTTGGGTAAACTTCATCGTGGCGTGAAGTCCACGCCACTGCGGCCAACTTACCTTGTTCCCTTTATGTTGCTCTCGGGAAAATTTCACCGTGGCATACATTTCGTGTCACCACGGCGAATGTCCCAGCATTCTTCTTTATTCCATTCGGGTTAATTTCATCGCGGCATGAATTAATGTCGCCGCGGCGAGTACACGATTAGGGTTAAGTTCGCCGCGGCGAATTGCAGCATTTGCCTCGGCGAAAGTTTAATCTACATAAAATCAACGCGGCGAAATCACTCTTCCACCATTATTTTCTCTTAACCCTACGTATTCCTTCTGTCCCTTTTCATCATTTCACACCTTAAACGCTATTTAAACACCCCCGACCCCTCCTCCATCGTCTCTATCCCCTTTCTTCGCCATGGCCATCCTAACACTCTTCACCAAATATCTCTCATTCCAAGTTCACTGCAGACATCGTCCCTTCTCCTCGCCCCATTTCGCGCTCGCTAGCCTTCTCTGTGAAGCTCTCCTCCCTCTTCGTAAGAATTTCTAATCCTAGCCTTCGTTCGGTTTCCGTCTCTCTATTCCTATTGTGCTTAGGGCACTTTTGCTGCGGTGAGGCGCATTACTACTTTTGCCATGGCAACGCATTCCTTTCTCCATGGCAACACATCACTGTCGCTGCGGTGAGGCAAATCATTGTTTTCACCACGACAAACTTAGTTGCTTAGGTTGTGATTTTTCATTAGTTTTGTTAATTCACTTAGTTTATTTTTCTGTGTGTTCTCTGCAGGACAATGCCTCGAACGAAGAATGATAACGTTAACCCTCCTAATGATTCCGATTCTTCTTCCAATAGTTTTACTTTTACGAAACTCTATGAGAAAGTAGACACTAGGCCTTTTATTAAAGAGTAACCCTTTCTATTAGCTCCTCCTGACCATCCTTTATACAGCAACTTGTTGCTTCTAATCTCACAGGCTTATTATAACCCTGTTCTCAAGGCAACGGAAAATTCGTTTGCCATTTTTACACTTATGCCAGATTTAATAATACCATGGAACATAACTTCCGTAGTATTAAAGCACCAAATGCATTCACCGCTGCTAGTATCCGCCGCCACTTCAATCTTCCTTCCATTTTCTGTTGCCACCATGATTAGCTGATCTACCATTATCCTTCGGACGATGTTATTCGCACCCTCTGTCAAGAGGGCGTCGAATGGCATTGACCCTGATATTACCAACTCTACCTTAAACGTTCTGATCTCCTATCCGTAGCTCGTTCTTAGCTTCATCTAGTCTGCACCAACATCATCTCGACCACCCACCTCACCTATGTAACAAAACAACAAGCCTTACATATCTACCTCCTGATGACAGGTTGCCTGGTCGATATAGCTCATGCTATAGCCTCCGCCCTACACGACTCCATCAATACCGCTAAATTCACCAATGCCATCACCTTTCCCCATCTCATCTCTGACATTTTCTGAGCACACAAAGTCCCGGAGTTTGATACTGATAGCTATTTTAACCCGGCCCCACTCTTTAGGTATACCCGCTTAAAGCAACCCACCGTTCATCCACCCCTTCCCTCTCCCCATACTCAGGATATTGGTGCACCCTCTATAGCTGTGGCACCAGTTGAGGATGATCCTCTAACTCAGGACATTCCTGAGCTCGTCACCTTACAGACCCTCGCTGGTAAAGTCGACAAACTTTGTGCGGATCTCTCCCATCTCTGAGACACTCTCTTTCAGGAGATCTCCCTGTAGAAGGAGAGAGAAGCTTTAAATGATAGGGATCGACGTTATCGTAAGCGGATGGATGCATTGCTCACCGAGCACTTTCATTTCCAGTTGCTATATGATGAATATGACTCCATGAGCTACGTTGGCACATCTGAAGCAGGTCCATCTGGATCTGGGGTTGACCCTTCTACTAAGTAGTTTGAGTCATTTGTCCGTTTTGTTTTAGGTAGTCCTGTTGTTAATTTTCAGTCTGCTGCATATTCAGTAACATTGTTGTTATTTATCAAATCAATGGTCGGTTGTTTATATGATTCTCATTGTGCTTATGTTATTATTTAATAGCCTTCCTATTACCTTTTAATGCATCATGGTGTTTTGATTGTTTCATAATTAAGGACAATATTATATTTAAGTGTGGGGGAGGTTATTTCATTTTGGTAATTTTGAATTATGCACTATTTTTGGCCATTTAATTGCTTGTGCAAGTCATTTGTGTGTCATATGCAAAATTTCAAACTTGGTAATTGAGGTGAATTGCATTTGTCAAGTGTGTCTGGAATTTTTCATCACGGTGACACTACGAATTGTGTTTCGCCGCGGCGAGCTCTCGTTTTCACCACAATGATGCCATCCTTCATGACCGAAATTGTTTTTAATTCCTTCATTTCAATCATTCTTCCAAATTAGATTCTTTTCACTCCTATGTCTCAAGGATTTTATAAATTTCAAAGTTATCCATGTGTTCTTGAAAACACCATCTATGTTTTTAAATAATGGTTTGTTTTAGCTAATTTCATTTTCAATGTTTTCAACACAAAGTGAGTGAGGGTATGCTGAAAAAGTAGCACTTCACTTTTTTAAACCTTAAGATTGCTTAATTGTGATATTAACTTTGTTGGAAGGATATTTGGGCCTGAACTCTTTCATTTCTGTGTGTATCTGCTTAATTTCATATCTCTCTAGAACTTGTTTTAATTGTTGATCAAAGCTTGATGAACTAAAATTTTGTTAATATGATAGAGGCATTTCTTTCCAAACCCTACTTACCCAAACACAAACCCCAAACACTCTACCCTTGCTAGCCCTTTGAGCCATATTTTTTAGTGCATGCACATGTCTTCATATTGTTGTAAATATTTCATTTCCAATTCCTTACTTTAAGTTGATCTTTGTAGATAGAAGAATCCAAAAAAATCAGAAAGCTTTCTTACAGGAGAATGTTTATTGAGAAAAGCCAAGGAAGAACAAGAAAGTAAAAATAATAATAATAATCAAAAGGCTTTCTCAAATAGAAAAGAAAGAAAAGTTCAGAAAGCTTTCCCAAAAAAAAGGGTTCTCAAAAGAGAAAAGTTAGAAAAAAAATATGCGTTAGATTATGTTTGTTGTTTATGTAAATATTTTCTTACACATAGTTGACGTTTGTTTCATGAGCAAAATAATTTTTGTGCATGTACTCATTTTTCTTTCTTCTATTCAATCCATTGCATTTAGCCTTCCATACATTACAACTTTGAAAAGCCCTCTTGATTTTCAAAATTATAGTTCTTGTAGTGGAGAGGTAGAACTATCACAAGCCTATGGTAGAGAACGGACTAAGCAGATTTTAGAGTCAAATTATCCCAAGAAAAATGAGTAGAGAGTTAAATAATTTCCCTTGAGAGAAATCTCTTTTTCTCAATCTCTTGAATTAAATTCTTATAGTGTTTATTTTCTTAGCGCTCTTTTAGTCTGCTTTGGTAGATTTATGAGAAAGTGGCTTTACCAATTTCCTACTCTAATTTTTTAACGTGGTCGGTATTTTCTTTTGCACTTGTATCTCTTTGACTTTTATAAGCTTTGTCCGGGAGTTCAAAGGTCTAAGTGTGAGGGAATTTGATTAAACCCAGGTTTTCTATAACAATTGATGACAATTTCATGGTTTTTATTATGTTACTTGGCTCTTATTTTTTTTGTGCTTAATTTAATTCTTGAGTGCTAGTCTTGAATTAATGTAGTTTGAAGATAAAATTGTTACAAATAATTAGTAATTGTGCTAAGTTGATTTTCTTAGGACAATTGATAATGCAAACTACTATTTGTCATTGTAGGAGATTCAAGAAGTAGAGCAAAGGAGTGAAGCACAAGAGCACAAGTCAACAAGTTAGTGGAGTCCAACAGGCAAGTTCGTCGCGGCAACGTCGATGTTTCGCCACAGTGAAACCTGCATATCTACCAAAGAAACCTTTCAGAAAAAGTTTTTCGCGGCGAATGTATCCTCTCGTCGTGACGAAACCTTCAAATCAGCACTGACCTGGACCATTTTTGGCAAAGTAACCCACTATGCAACCTGATCCATTGACCCATTTGATTAAAAAGACCTATTTTAGGCTAACAAGAAGCATCAGGCAAGAGCTGACACCTTCACCTGCAGAAAAAAAAACATAATTCGCCGACACCTTCACCAATTTTCCATCATCTGTCTCCATCTCCATGCAATACACCACCGTCTTCTCTCATCCATGCCATTTTCTCTCACTTTCCACCGTCGGTTGCTACCATGGGATCTTCCGATTGCTTCTCAGTTATGAAGTTGCTTGGAGCTATGAGTGGCTAGGCATCTCTTCTCCTTTTGAAGATGTAGCGATGGCTTGAGTTTAATGGGCTTAAAAGAGGAGTAGCTTAATCTATGTTTAGCTATGATTTATGAACTCCTAGGTTTAGGATTTGTAATTTATAGTTGAACATTCTTGATTAGAGTTTAATCAAGTGTTGGATATTCAATGTGTGGTTTGGATTTGTTGATGTAGAACTTTGAGCTTAAATCTATGAAGTCTCATATATGTCTATTTTTTGATCTTGTTTAATCTCTTTTATCTTGCATAGTTATGTTTGATATTGAGTTTATTTGAGATCCCAAAGTGACTTGTTGCATTGACTTACCACTACACACACTAAGGGGATTTAACAAGGTCTTAATAAATGGAGTTCATTGATTAAGACCTTGGACTTAAAGAGTTCTTTAAGGTTTACCATTTGAAACTTAGTGATTTCTACTCCATAAAAAAAATTGATTTTGAACTATGATAGCCAAAGCTCGTTTTCAAGAGGATACTATCACCATTTGATAATTGTCTTTATTTTACTGTTTTCCTATTCCCAAAATCGAAAAATACTTTTTACACATTTTTCCTTACAATTCAATTAAATTAGTTAATATTCCAAAAGATCAAAACCCCCTCCTTACTAATTTAACTTGCATTTCATGACATATAAGGTAGCTTAGGTCCATTCGTTTAGGTTCTGGTGAGACGACTTAAGGTTGCATTCTATATTACAATCCTTGGACTTTATTTTTGATTTGACCTCCAAGGGAAAGAACAAAGGTTCGAATCAGAATGCAAACATTTTACTTTTTAAATTAGTTGCATATATTAAATGATTTGATCATACATTAAATACTCTTTATACACAAAGAATAATTCATTAATTGTATGTTTTATACAAATTAATTAACAATTTAATGAAGTAAATTTTGATCTTATTTTATGATTATTATAATAAAAAATAACTTTAAAAAGTGATTTTTTTCATATCCCTTAAGATTTTGCAAATAAGTAAGACTTATGTTTGTATGACGTCATTCAAAAAAATCTATAACATTAAACACATAAATTCATCGACATAATGTACTTCATAGTTTCCCATAAATTCAACTTAACTTTCCCTTAAAAGTAACATAAAATTGTAGAATTTATACCTTATACTATCACTTAAGTCTCAACAAAAAGTAGCAGTAAAATCACAACTTTGGCTGGTGATGGATGAAGATGACAGAGTAGTAGCATGCAATGGGGGAGCAGATAAAAGTAGAGTAGACAGTGACATATAAGTTACCATAAAGAGATAAGGATTTGAGAAGTGCCAGCGATGATGAAGAAGTAATAGCAAAGATTGACTAACTTAAGAGGAAAGCAAATGAGGGAGGTTATGGCTGAGAGTGAGATTGAACTAAAGTAGAGGTAGGCAATCTAGTTAAGGGTAATGATTTTAGGTTTTTTCCAATTAAGTCCTTGATATTTTGAAATTTTCATATCTACCTGATATTTCACTAGTACTTTGTACCAACTGGTACAATCTAAAATGATTGGTACCACTAGTACCTAAACTTGGTATGGTACCAAAAATTTTTGTATCATTTTCTGGCCAGTATGGTTAGTATAGTACGAAATTATTTTCCTTAGGTTTTGGGGAAAAAACAAAACCAAAACCAATTAGAAAGAAAAACCAATCCCTATAAAGAGAGTATAAGTTGAGTTAGTCAAAAGACTAAGCTAGACAATAGCTAAAACTAGTTACAGTTGCTAAAAGACATTAATCAAATAAGAAGCTGACCATCAAAATTAGTTGTAATTCTTAATGTTTAACAACAGTGCACACTCCACCTTTAGAGGTTCCATCTAGAGGTTTTTAAGTAAATGAACTGAGTAAGCTCCTTATATTATATCCATTTCCTTGATCATCCTTATGTTTCTTAAGGTCACTATATTGAAGTCCTAACCAATGTTCTTAAAAACCTTTTAGTTTTTATCCCAACATAAGGAGTACATTAAGCCACCAAATTCTTTTTAGAGCAACCTATCCATTTTATAAAAGTTAGGGGTTTGAGGCCTATTAGATGATTCCATTCCAATCATTACTCCTGCATGTAACTCCACATGTGGTCTGAACATCACTCTATAGCTACTTAGAGAAAGAATAGTCAAATAAAAGGTGGCTTATAGATTTAAGATTAGAGATGCACAATATGCAAATGGAATTAATTTGAGGGAGTGAATACATTTTCACCTTTTCTAATATAATCAAGCATTCTCTCATTATCCATAATATAAAAGACATCTTAGGAGCCAGGAATTTATTCCAAACTAAATTATATCGGTTGACCACAAAACTTCTAAGTAATTCTTTACAAAAACTGTTAACGAATAGGCTTGCAGCATGTCTAAGTTATATAACCATATATTCTTTAATGGGTTAGATAGGCAATTTAGGAAACAACTTTGAAGGGAATTTGAGTACCTATTTGTACAAAACCAATTCCTCCCATCATCAAGGCATTTACCTTGGCATTAGAAGGGAAAAAGATCCTTTAAACTAGAGAAGTTAGGAATCAAGTATATAAGACCAAAAGGGCTCTAATTGTCACTCACAAAACCATGTATTTACATTCTCACCAATTGTGATCTTGATATAGGATGGGAGATTATCCCTCTATTTCAAAATTTATAACGATAAACAATCCGTAAATGCTCAACCCATTGGGATTTTTTCAATTCAGTTCCTAAGCTTTTAAAATTTTCAATTGAGTGACCAACCTTTTTAAAACCTTAACAATTTAGTTTAAAATATTAGTTTTTGTTGATTAGGCTAATAAATGGATGTCCACGTACAATTTAATAGATATGCCACATCATCAAAAATAACCTTTTGAATTAAATTGCTAACATTTTAAAAGGTTTGTCACTTAATTGAAAATTTTAAAAGATTAGGTACTGAATTAAAAAATATTAAAAGGTTATATACTTTTAAATATGTTACCCCAAATTTATACCAAGCTCTAAGAATAATCGTATGTTGATTTGATTGTCCAAAATTTTTTACCCTTAAAGTATTTTCATGGGCTCAATTCACCCATAAAGAGTTTTTCGTTCTAACAGTGATCCATAACCTCTTAACTAGGAAGGTCTTATTCATAAATTACATAAAGAAAAGTCCTAAGCCCCTTTTATTCTTTAGCAAGCATATGTTATTCCAATAAACCTTAGCAAAAGGTTTAATGTTATAATCCCTTGATCGTAAAAATTTTCAAAAGAGCATTTATATATCTCTATAACATCTTTGGGAGCAACAATGAGCAAACCAATATATATAAAGGTTAAAGATTATAGAGACAATAAGTTGTAGTCTTCATATATGTAAAAGGCTTTTTTTATCCATCCCCTTATTCTTCTTCTCATTAAATCAAATAGCAGTTCAAAGTTGATGGAAGAGATTCCCCTTGATGTTATAGGGACACCTAGGTAGATGAAGGAGGTGATTCAAATGATAAATATGATAGATTACTCAACTCATGATTTATGTGAGAACTATTATAGGAAACAATCAAGAAACTTTTCTCCTTATTATTGTAAAGTCTAGATACCCAGCTAAATTCATCAACCGACTTTAATAGATGAGAAAAAATATCAAGATTTTCATTATAAAGTATAAGAAGATCATCTAAAAAGTCTAAATGCGAGATCTTCAAAGAACCACACTTCTTGTGTTATCTAAAGCTCCTCTCATTATTGATGTTGAACTAAATGATTCTTGAGAGAACCTTAATGCCAACTATAAATAGGTAAGGGGATATTATGAATATCTTGGAAGATTCCCCGTTCAAAACAACACTAAATGAAATATGGAAATACAATGGTTAATCTATAAGATAAATAATTCTAGAAAACTAAAAGCCCTTAGTGTATGTGTAGTAAAACTCTATTCCATAGTTCCAAAGGTCTTATAAATGTCAATTTTCAAAACACAATTCATTTTTTATCCCTTGAGATGATATTTCCTCAATAATTCCTGAGCAATCAAAACATTATGACAAATGTTCCTATCTTCAATAAAAGTAACCTGGGAATGATTCACATAATATATGGAAAAACCAATTTAATTATATTATTAAGTATTTAAATAACAATTTTATAAAAGATGTTACAATAGGAATTAGGACTATAAGCATTCAATAATGAGGGATTAGAAGACTTAGGAATTAAACACACATGACTATTATTCCGATCTCTAAACATCTTGGAGCTAAAAAAATTCTATAATAACTTCATAAATATATCTTTTGGGAAGATCCTGAGATTTCTAGTAAAAGAAGGCATTAAATTTATTTAGTCCTAGAGCTTTATTCATATTAAAGCTAAAAACCATCTTGTTGACCTCGTCCTAGATAATAGGTTTGATTAAGAGCTCCTAATAAAGCCTAGTGATAATTTTTGTAATGATTGAGCTAACAGAATGTTTTGAAGCTTTCTATATACCCTAAGATGCTCTAAAAATATTCCTTAACATAGCTTAATAAGACAGCTTGCTCAATAAGAAAAATTCCTTCTTCA
This sequence comes from Erythroxylum fimbriatum, assembly GCA_026770325.2. Classification (NCBI taxonomy): domain Eukaryota; kingdom Viridiplantae; phylum Streptophyta; class Magnoliopsida; order Malpighiales; family Erythroxylaceae; genus Erythroxylum; species Erythroxylum fimbriatum. The sequence continues at coordinate 1,399,431 of JANZLH020000369.1, forward strand.
TTTATCAGTAAGTTAATTATGTTTTTGTTCCTTTTAGCTAGGAGGGCAAATTGAAAGAACTCAAAATTAAAGTCATCATATTAGGCCATAACACCCTTGAATTCTACATGATAAGAGAATTATGGTCCTCTAGAACATTTGTATACCTCTTCAGATACAATCTACCCTGCATCTTTTTTTAATCATCTATTAGATTATTGTATAGTTCCTGTTATATTAGTAAGAGGGACTCCCTATCTTGGTAATGATTAACTTTAAATTACTAGAGGAGTTTAAGTTGATTTTTTAACTCCTCTTTGATAGCCCTTAATCTCCTGTAAAATAGAATGATTCATACCTTTAGATATTAAAGCTCAGTTCTTTCACCAAAGTATCTTAGAAACCATCAGTTTTGTATAAGAGATTGAAAAACCTAAAAGACAAATTTCTTCTTTGATATAGTGACAAACCTCTTATCTAAACTATAGAATGGTTTGGGCATAGGTAATTGTTGAAGTTTATAGTGTTACATTATAATCTTCTTAACCACTCAAAATTCAGTAATACGTTGTCAATTTTTTTCCTTATAAGTCTCCCTTTCTTATTTATTACTCTAAGTGAAATAGCATCCATCAGCTCTAAAGTCAATAACTTCCATACTTAAGAGGCAAGACCTAAGCTCCTTATAAGGGTTACTCTAAATTTTAGTTCCCTCAAATTTAGAAGAAAGTTATGTGTAGTTGAAATTCCCTAACAAGAGCCAAGGATCCATGAAGGAAAGGATCCCATAAAGAGGACTCAGTTATGATGAGATGACAAAGGTTGAAGGAGGATCACCATATTCTCTAATAAATTAAGTTTGCTTCATATCCTCATCATTGGGGTTCCATCAACTCTTAAGAAAACCTAAACCAAATTCAGCTAAGTGGAATTATCACCAACACTTTTAGACTTCCTCTCTTTAGTGGCTTCTAGGTGATCCCCTAAAGATGGAGAGAAGCTGGCAGCTTAAGGGACATCCCTCTCCAGAATAGGCCTATCAATATCTGTTTAATAATAACTCTCCAACTGCTCCCGTGAAAGGGATTAAGTTGGAGCAAGGTTATATTCCTCACTGGGACTCTCCAGTCCCTTAAACTCAACAAAATCACCCACAACAAGCTTCCTCCTAGTTATTCATCAGGCATTATCTTATTATAGCAGGGGGCCTCCATTAGTAAGAGACCTTTATTGTATCTTCTACTAGGGTATCATTCTCTCCTAGCTTAATCAGGGGATCTCCTGAGTAAGTTCTTGCTTCATATTAACATTAATAAAAAGGCGTTTATAACCCATCTTTTTTTAAATAGAGGTAGCCTCATCTATACACACCTATTTTCCAATCATATTAGTTGGCATACTCAGTCCCTTTGTTAACCAATACTTAAGTGCAATCTTATAAAAATTTACCTAGATTTGTGCTTAACTTTTTTTATCGTCTTCAAGTTTAATACCCATTTTCACATATATAGAAAAATAGGGAGACTATTACAATACTATGGACTAGACCTAATCACTTCCAATGCTGCTTTTTACTTTATGGAAAAATTAAAGAGGAACAAATGGTCCTTTTTAAGCATTACCTCTAGGATTCCTTTTCCTTTCTATTACTTAAATGCTTAAAGCTTTATAAGTGGGAAATTTAGGCTGTTCACTTAGGTAAAAGCCTAACATTGTTGATACCAATGCAAACACCCTTTTTAAGGATGTCCAAAGGAGGAGAAATAATAAGGTATCCCTCTTTAGTCACTAGAGGGTAGTGTTGGACCGAAGAGGATAAAGATTCCCCTAGGATAAACTTCCAATAGAAAATAGTTTTGTAGTCTAGAGGTTCAAATGTTTTCCTAGAGTTGGGAGGTTAAGTAGATGAGGAAGTAGGTTAAAGATGAGACTTGAGGACTCTAAGTTAGGAAAGGGTTTAGAGGGTAAAGGGGAAAATAAATATTGGAACCCTGTGCAAGGATAGAAATACCTAATTCCATATACAAAGCAAGGAAAAGTTACAACATTAAATAGACTTCTTTGAAAAGCAATTACCAAAAATGGTAACTTTAAGGACAAAAACAATGAAAATCTCAAAAATGCTTTTTTGAAGGGTTTTTCTAACAACCTTCGAGTTATTATTAAAGAACCTTAGATAAGGAAAGGAATAGAAAGAGAAGTAGAGGTTAATGACGGAACAGAGACAATAAGCTAGAAAGAAAAGGAAACTTTGCTAACAATAGAGAGGATGAAGAAGGTGAGAACAAAGGAATAGATCCAAAGAAGCACCATACATAATATGCGGAAGCTTAGAGTTTCACTTCTCTCTCATGTAAGATCTTTTGAGCTACTGTATTTTTCCAAAAAGAATTTATTTTGAACAATTATTAATGCAATCAATATTTTAAGACAAAAAAATGAAGAAATAGGAATATTATTTCTTAAGTTTAGTTTTACTTGATTCTTAATTTAAAGATAAATGGAATATTAACTTCAAACCTTAATTTTTAAAGAAACAAATTCTTTGCTTTGCTAATTTTATATGAATTTAAATTTTTTAATATAATAAAATTCTTTTACTCTAAAAAGTGCAGGAGTGTAAAAAATGGTGAACTTTTAAAAAATGGTGAACTTTTCTTAAAATAAGTTAAACACATATTTTAAATTAAAGATAGATCTTCATTTGTTTTTTAAAATTAAACAATAGTTTTCCAAAAGAATGCATTGCCTTAAGAATACAATGAGTGTTACTAAGATCGTTCAATCCAAAAAAGGAACTACAAGTCGTCAACCCTAAGATTCAATCAATCCATCTTTTCTAATAAAACATTACGTTGTTACCTATTTATCTTAAAAACCCCAACTCTGATTTATCTCTTCTAATGTGTTAGTTTTGATTCTTAGCAGTAAAAAAAGCTTCTTGATTTTTTGAAGTGCGGATTTAGTAAAGCTTGCATTCTCCTTTTGCTTATGTTTAAATTTTCTGTTTTTTCTTTCCATCCAAAGCTCATACACTATAGCATTGAATGCTAGATTGAGGAGTTCTTTGTCACCTTTCTTTCAGCTGAGCTGCAAGACTTGGTGTTATAACTAGCTCCAGGTGCAGCTTAACCCCTCTACATTATAAGCATAGTTGATCTTGTTCTATAGGGTGCAAGTGAATTGACATTGGAAAGTGATCTCTTATTTCTTATTATTGTGAGAACATAACAATCATAGGGTACCTAAGGATGGAACTTTTAATTCTATTTATAGTTCTCAATCTACCTCTGATAGCTTGTCAAATGATGTATGTGAATTCGGGGCAATTTCTAAGGAACCATATCAACTTATGCCAATTCACTTTTGGTTTGGATTACATGAACAATCCCCTTACAGCGTTATTGGTGAACTTTCCAGAGGAGTGTGATATCAATATTGTTTTGTCTTCCTTTTCATAGTTACGTCTGTAGTAAAATATAGCCTCAATTATCCATCAAATCCTCTATAGTTGAATCTCCATTATTGATTTTTAATCAGCTCATCCACTTTAGCTCTAGGTTTCATCATGTGCCTTAGATGAAACAAATTAGGATGCAAGTATAATGGACCCTTAGTGGACAAGTTTTCATACTAGATGGATGTGATTTTTCCTTTTCCAATGATGCTTTTTATATAGGGTGTAACTTCAGGTCTTAGTTTGAGTAAATTATGGTAGGTCTAAGAGTCATTGGATCTATATTTTACTTCCTAGAACTAGAAAATTTCCTCCTATAGGTGTTTAATATGAGTCCATTGCATCTATAGATTCTCTTTATCTACTATCAACTTCTAGATTCTTTTGGCAATCAACACTTTGTTAGTAACATGAATGGAATTGATCGCCAGTCCTACTTGCTCCTTTTGGTAGCATAGATCTTTCCAAGAGACTATAGCACCAAAGCTTTTGTGTGGATCTCCATGCCATAAGAATTTGCTTAACAACTTCCTAATGTCTTTTTCCAACATTTTATGTAGAATTAAGTAGGAAATCCAACAGTTGAAGAGGTTAGTGAGGACAATTTTAATAAGTTGAGCTCTGCCTATATAGCTTAAGTCTTTGATGTACTAGTTTCTAAGTTTTCTCTCCACTTATGAAGTTAATCACAAGTTAGTACAACGATAATCAACACACAAGAAGGGGGGTTAAATTGTGTATACTTTTTCGTTTTACCCTTCCTTCTAAACAACTCTTGTTTAATCAGAATTACTATGACTTTTGTAAACAAAAATCAAAAACACAAGTAAGTAAGAGTAAGAGTTAAGAGAGTTTCGACACAGCGATTTTATCCTGGTTCACCCCAAACCGTGGGCTACGTCCAGTCCTCAGAATACTTTCTGAGATTTCACTATCTTCAAAACAATTACAAGTATTCTTTCGACGAGCCTCTTCAGGTCTCTTTACAGTAGGTACTCTTTTACGCTTAGCCTCCTCAGGCTATCTGTATCTCTTTCAGAATAGAAAGATAACTAGAGCTTGTTTACAACAGAATAATGCTCTAACAGTTTTGCACAGAACTCTCTCGAGTTTTTACAGTATATGAAAATGTATCTCTCGTGTGTATTGTATCACCAAAAATTCAGTAGTTCAGTAGTCTTTGTCTTCGACTTCGACTCTCTATTTATAGTTGAGCCTCCAACTGCTTCTTGAATAACTGCTTCTTGAATCTTGAAAGAAACGGTTAGGCAGTTGCGCTCTGTAACTTCCACATACTGATACCTCCGACTTTCTTTGTCTGTTTTTCTTATTCGCATAACCTTCCGTCTGCTTTTTGCTTCGCATAGCTTCCGTCTGCTTTTCCGTTAAGCTTCGTCTGCTTTTTGCTTCGCATAGCTTCCGTCTGCTTTTCTGTTAAGCTTCGTCTGCTTTTTGCTTCGCATAGCTTCCGTCTGCTTTTTGCTTCGCATAGCTTCCGTCTGCTTTTCCGTTAAGCTTCGTCTGCTTTTTCTTGCTACGTAGTATCGTCTGTTTTTCGTAAATGTTATTTTCATCTGCTTTTCATTCTGTCATCTTTTTGTTCGTCGTCAAAATCATTTAAAACGTAAAGTCACAATTCTGACTTAACAGTTATTATAACAAAAAATAGTTATCATTAATTTGTTATGTTTATAGTGACAATAAACTTTGTAGCAAAAAGTTGATGATTAAGTGACGTCAAAAATTTTTATCACAAAAATTATGAGTATTAGTGACTATAGTGATGATAGTTCCATTTTTGTGATAATATTGAGTGGGCACTAACCAATTGAATTTTTATTGACAAAAGCTTTTGCCACAAAAAAGTAAAATATCGTGTGACGGTAAATTGTTTTATCACAGAAAGAGAAAAATAATAGTAACTAAACTATTTTTTGTCACAATAAATAGAAAATATTAGTGACCAACATATGTTTTGTCACAATTATAATTCATTCCCCCCAAAAAAATTTTGGTTCCAAATTGCATATGCTTTTAATTACATAACTTAGTGATAAAAGAAAGTTAGACATTATTAATTCTGAAAGATACTAAATTGTCACAATTACCATTGTATAAGTAACAAAACAATAAATCATCACGGTTAATCCCAAACAATAGTGTCAATAAATTGTTTTGTCACAAAAGCCTCATATCTGTGACGAAATGATAGTTAGTCATAAAAAAGTTGTCACTAAATTACTAATAGTTGTGACCATACTGATAGTTCCATTTTTGTGACAATATTAAGTAGACACTAACTAATTGAATTTTTGTTGACAAAATTTTTCGTGACAAAAAGTAAAATATTGTGTGACGGTAAATCGTTTTGTCATAGGAAGAGAAAACATTAGTGACCAAACTATGTTTTATTACAACAAATAGAAAATATTAGTGACCATCATATGTTTTGTCACAATTACAATTCATTCTCACCAAAATTACTTTGGCACTAAATTGCATATACTTTTAGTGACATAAATTAGTGATAAAAGAAAATTTGATACTATTAATATATTAATAGTGACAATTCAATTTGAAAGATACTAAATTGTCACAATTACCATTGTATTAGTGACAAAAAATAAATCATCATAGTTAATCTAAACAATAATGTCAATCAATCTTTTTGTCACAAAAAATCTCATATCTGTGATGAAATGATAGTTAGTCAGAAAAAATTATCATGAAATGTCTTAACTCTTCTAGTTATTTAATTTTAATTAAAATTTAATTTGAATTATAAATAATTATAATTAAATACCAGTTATGCCCAAATAGGATCTAATATCTCATATTGATCGTATTTATTAAATATCTCATATTTAATTAAAAAGGTTCTCAAACTTTATAATCAAATATAACTTGCTTAAAATATCTTTGCTCTCTTTAACCTGTTCTTTATATTTAACCCATTAGGTTCCCAAATATGTTGGTAATAGACACAAATTATAACCTTAAATTATATTTAAGATTAATAAATTAAATTCCTTTAATTTATCTATAATTATCTAATTAAACAATTTATATCTATAGATCAAGATTGATGTTTAGTAAAACATTATGGCGATCCAAATATTTAGGAATGTCAAAGTGGTTTTGAATAACTTTTTTATGCATAATTTTTTTGTATAATTCAATCATTTTATCATACAATATTTCAATTGGACATAGAGGATAAAACTAATGTTTACTCTATTTTGAGTCCAATCATATTAGTTCTCCACCATTAGCAATTGATTCAACTAATGACATTTGTAAATGATTTGTAAAATGTCATTCACCTTGGCCAAGGATCTTCTAAATCAATACTAATCAAGAACAATGAAACATTATCTCTAATTATTTTAGAGTGATGAATCATATCTTAATATATCACTCAACTACCTCCATATAGTTTATGCTATGTCCAATAATTACCAACTGAACTACCTATGATTAGAATAGGTCATAAGTAGTATCAAAACATAGCAATTTCTATACAAGATAACTTTAGAGACCTCAAGTCAAAGGATCACTTATATAATCATCACAATGAGAATTTCTATAAACATACAAGTAACTTTCCAAATGAATTTCTCATAAAGGGCTAGTTCAATAAACTTGTTCTCTAACAAGCATCTATATGTTTATTTTAGTATCTCTATACTTTAGCTAATGAAATCGACTATTTCCTTCATAAAGAAAAATATAACTTCTGCTATTATTTTTACGTTATATTAATGTTCAGTCTTAATAGAACGATGACTATGAACAATTTAGGGGTAATATATAAATGCAATATAAATCTTATTATAATTTTATTTGTAATGTATAATTTTCTCATGAATTTTATCATATACATATAAATATATGCAAAATAAAGAATGTTTTTAAATTATTTTGTCACTAAATTATAATTAACCGATTGACTCTACGACATTAAACAACAGCGCTGTCATAGGAGATGTTACAGCCAATTGCTAACACCTGAAGTTAATGTTGCCGATGCACAAGGGTTTTTTTTCCCTCCCAAACCTAGCATTAGATATGTGAAAGCTAAAGGCACTAAACGAAACCTCTTATTATGATCCTTTTATTTCCATCAAATGGCAAACGATGGGTGACACAATAAAAGAAGAGATGATTATCATCGTTTTGTTACAATTTTCACTCGTCAATAATTATTATTATAAAATGATGTCATTTTATATCATTTTATAATAATATAAAAAGTTTGGGCTTCAAATTAGGTTGAGCTAGGCAATTCAAACTCGAGGCTAATCCAAAGCTCGAAATTAAAAAAAAAGTCAGATAAAATCACAAAAAAACTTTTTTAAAGAAACTTGAACTTAGCTTGAAATATACTCAACTTAGACCATACATATTGACTTCATGTGATACTGGATTGAGATTGGGCTTTATTGCAATCTCTAATCATATATTAACTCTATTAAAAAACATATTTTATATGTTATTCTTAACCATGCTTTTAAATTCATATGATCATAATTTTGTTTGTTCAAATTACACAAATTGAGCTAAATAGGACTCATTGTTATGAGACTAAATATAATTGACTTAAAATGGCTGAGTTTACTCAATAAGTGTAATAATAGAAAAAACTCTTATTTATTCATATAACAATCTAAGCAATAATCATGTTTTATATGTGAAAAGGTAAGTTTAGTCGTATGCTCTCGTTAGCATGAGTCTTTGTTTTCTGTTCTAAGTTATTTTCTACTATGGATCGGGACGATACTTCACCAGAATCTTTCCAACCAGTTGTTCCACCTCGAACTCTTGACGAGGAAGAGGATGAGGGTATTTCTTTCGATATTACGCCGGTGGGTCCTGAGCAAGGATATGAATTTTGTTTGGTGGGAATGTTTCTTACATACACTCCCATCAATTTTCTCTCTATGAAATCTGTTTTAGCAGATTTATGGCATCCTCTGGGGGGGGTTACGATCTCCCATTTGGGAGCTAAAAGGTATTTGTTCCGATTTTACAATCCTGTTGATCTCAATCGGGCTATCGAAGGAGCACCATGGTTGTTTAATAAACACCTCCTCATTTGGAGCAAGATAGGTACCAATGAAGATCCTCTCCGAATTCCGCTGATCTACACTGATGTTTGGGTGATTATTAAGGATCTTAAACCAGGTTTTATGCGTGACGATGTGGCGAGTTCACTGGGCAATTTTGTTGGTAAGTATATTTGTAATGATGCCAAATACTTATCTGATTCTGCTGCTTTGGAAGATTATTCTTTGAGAGTACGAGTTACTCTGGATGTGCGTCACCCATTGAGAAGGAAGAAGAAGTTGATAGATAACAAAGGGGTTCCTTTCTATGTCCACTTCTCCTATGAAAGGATATTTGTTTACTGCTACTTATATGGCATCCTGGGCCATACAGATTCTTATTGTGAAGTTCGTCTGAAGAAGAAGCCGGGGGAACTGGTGTTCGGCTGGAATGAACAGCTCCGGGCATTGCCTCGCCGGAATCGAAGAGCTCCAAGCCAGTGGTTGTGTGAGAATGGCAAGTCGGGACTAGGGGCGAAAACTAATGCTGACTTGAAGGAGGAAGATAATCAGGAGGCGGTTTCTATGCCTTTGTATTCAAATATCTTCCGTAATTCCCTCTTTGGGTTTAATCCAAATTTGACAGGTGGAGGTGACGATATGTCATTTATGGAGACAGATTCCATGGGAAGATTGAATTTAAGTAGGCAAGACGAAAATGCTGGGCTTCTTATTTTTCATGACCCAAAGAAAAGGCCCAGGCAGGAAAAATCAAAATCATCATCTAATATTTCTAATGCTCAGGATTTATTAGGTGGTACTCAAACTGGAGTTCACCCTTCAGCTTCTAAGATATCGGCTGATCCCGTAAAGCGGGATAGCCGGAAGCAATGAGGATCCTTAGTTGGAACTGCCGGGGTATCGGCAAGCCTCGGGCAGTTAGAGCTTTAAAGGATTTAGTTGTTACTTACAAAACAGATATTATTTTTCTCATTGAAACTCGCATGCATGCTAGTCGTTTGGAGGAAGTCAGAGCTCTTATTTCTCTTGAGAATTGTTTTTGTGTTGACAGGGTCGGTCTAGGTTGGGGTCTTTGCTTGTATTGGAAGGCTCATGTTGATTTAACGTTATTGTCCTATTCGAATAATTATGTTGATTGCAAAATTAATGAGAATGACTCTTTTTGGCGTTACACTGGTTTATACGGTTTTTCGGAATCTGGTCGTCGTAGGGCCTTTTGGGATTTGTTACGGTCCTTATTGACTAGTCTTCTTTACCTTGTTTTATTTCCGGTGATTTTAATGATATTAGTACTGGCTATGAGAAATTGGGTGGGCCGTCTAAACCTAGTTATCTATTGAATGGGTTTAAAGACGCCATATCTGATGTTGGGCTTGTGGATCTCGATATTTCAGGTCCATTCTTTACTTGGGAAGGGACTAACCCGAATGGAGATAGAGTACAGGAGAAGCTCGATCGAGCTATGGCGAATTCTGATCTCGCGAGCTTGTTTCCTAACGCATATGCTACTGTTCTTGTTACCCCAGTTTTCGACCATTATGCTATCTTTTCGGATCTGTGTCCTTTGGCTAAGGATAGTTCTGTTCAACGTTTCTTCCATTTTGATAATTCGTGGTTAGGGGAAGAGTGGTTGGAAGCAGCTGTGCGCGAAGGTTGGCGCCGATCTAATGAAGGGGATTTTATGCAGAAACGAGATGCTTTAATTGCTGATGTTAAAAATTGGGGAAGACAAAGGAATAGGCTCTTCTGGAAGAGAAGGAACTTTGTGGTGCGTCAGCTTGAAAACCACAGTGATAATGCGAATGTGACTGAAATTGTAAAATTAAAAGATGAGTGGAACCAGATCCTTTTAACTGAGGATACTCGACGGAAGCAACAAGCCAAGCTCTTTTGGTACAAGTTTGGAGACAAGAACTCGAAATTTTTCCACCAGCACATTAAGGGGCGTCGTGCTACTAATAAGGTGAAATCTCTTAAATCTAATTCTGGGCAAATTGTTACTGATCTGGGAGGGATGTCATCTATTGTTCAAGACTATTTTGACAAGCTGTTTGAACACAATGCGGTAGCATATTTTGACAGATTGGTGAGTATTACTGCTAGAACTGTTTCACTCGAGGATTCTGCCTTTTTGACCGAATCCTTCAGAAAAGAAGAGTTTCGTGACGCCCTTTTCAGTATGCATCCGGATAAAGCTCCGAGTCCGGACGGCTTAAATCCAGCATTTTTTCAACGCTACTGGCACATATTGGGGGATGAAAATTTTAAAGCTGGATGTTTGTGGTTGCAGAGAGGTACTTTCCCATCTGATTTAACTAAGACTATTATTGTGCTTATCCCTAAGAATTCATCACCAGAATCTGTTCAAGACTTTAGACCAATTGCTTTGTGCAATGTGATTTATAAAGTTGTGTCAAAAGTCCTTGCGAACAGGCTGAAAATAGTTCTCCCTCACATAATCGCCATGAACCAGTCGGCTTTTGTGCCCAATCGGTTGATTACGGACAATGTTTGTGTGGCTTTTGAGACCATCCACAATTTAAAGAATAGAAGGTCGGGCGAGTTGGGTTTTTGTGCATTGAAAATCGATATCAGTAAAGCATATGACAGAGTCGATTGGGGCTATCTGAATGCTATGTTGTTGGCTATGGGTTTTCCAGACAAATGGGTACAGTGGATGACTATGTGTTATTCGGAGGTCAGCTATATGATCAATTTGAATGGTTCTTTGGTTGGGCCGATTGTTCCGGGTAGAGGTCTTCGACAGGGTGATCCTCT
>JANZLH020000369.1:1410810-1421153 GCA_026770325.2 Erythroxylum fimbriatum
CCTAACTGTCGCGCCTCTTTACCCTAGGGATACAGACCGGAATGTCCGGAGGTCAGTGCGGTATATAGCCTATGATAAGGGCGAGCTACGTTCGACCACTACAATCACTCCATATGGCATCATATCATTATTCACTTATAAAGCATCATAAGAAAATCACAATATTTTTAAAACCAAATTTTCCTCATTCACTTCTCAAAATCGAAAGTCTACATTGTGTCTTTCAACCTTTACTACATGTACATTAACAAAACCTAGTACAAAAGTACTACATGACAGAGGAAAATAAATCAAATCTATCCAAGCCATCAAAAAAATCCCAGCTGACCGACCTTTGAGCCATGACTTCTCTTGCCCAATTCACAATCTACACGGTAGTAGAGCCTTTCCTTAGCTAAAGTCGTCTCTCGGTCGTGAAAAGACAACGTTGCAATTTTGATGAGTTTTGCAAACTTAATGAGGTAACCATCATCGATGGTTGACTCAATTTATGAAACACATCAATTCATATAACAATTATAACACAACTTTGCATTTTACATGAGTAACACATTTTCACTTAAGCATAAGTAATTTTGCATTTAACTCAATCAAACCTACTCAACAAGATACATATGAAATGCTCATGAGACACTTTTTCAATTATTACGTTGTTGTGACCGAGTGCCTGTACTGTCCCATATAGGGCTCATTAAACGTTGAGCCTAAGGCTCAGAATCATTTTTGAGTTCGAGGCTCAGTTTCACTCGTTGAGCTTTAAGCTCTAATCGGTGGCTACTCTGGTCACAACTGCCATTATCTGAGTATGCATTCATAAATGGAATGTATGTACTACAATCAATCATATTATAACGTACTTAGGTCTTCACATTCACATTCAAGCAACACTTTAGTATTTCAATCCACATTACAAAATCATTGGACCTCCTGTCCGGGATCCACAATCAAACACATTCATTTATCATTCAAAACATGAATTAGGCAAACAAGTAATTAAGTGAGACCATCTAGGTTACTCACAAGTTGCCTCCGAAGCTAATGCCTAGAATATTCGGCAACGTCTAGAGGTTGACATTCCAATTGCTCCTCTATAACAATCAATATGCACGATATCACAATTTGCACCATCATAAGTATTCGATAATGCACATGTATGAAATGAATTATGTACAATGCATGTTCATGATAATCTCAGGTACTATCCGTCACAAAATCAATCTCATATCAAAACTCATCTAAGTATAATTTATACTTAGGTTTATGCCTCACTAGAACTATTGAAAATCACAATTCATTACTCATTGGCTTACTTCCAAATTTTTTTCCAAAACACCCCTTTCGAGTATACTGTTCACATTCAACCAAAAGATGAAGCTGAAGTAATTTGGTTATACTCTCCTATAAAAAAGTGTTCCTCTATGTCTTATGATTCTATTGACACTAAAATCACTCCATTTGGTTCAGTAGATCGGAAGATATACCTCAAACATTTTCGGGCTGTTCTTATATAAAAACAGTGTACTATGCACATTCCATCTGGAATTTAAACATCTTAAAGGCTGAATTAGATTCCAATTTCTTCATATCATTTTTATCTCTATGTCTCTAGTTTACCACAAGTCAAAAATCATCTCATTTGGAGCTTTACTGAACCCAAAATCATCAAAATACTGAAGTATGTTCAATAGAATAATACCAATTCACATTATTTAGGAGTACATACACTGTACCTGCCCTATGTTTTTCACTCAATCTTTCTCACTTCATTTCAAATGGTTGTGCTTTTTAGTAGAGATGTAGAGCAATGTCTTACGAATCCAATGGTTCAAGAATCAGATCATTTGGGTGTCTAGAGAAGAAGTTATGACCAAAAGAATCCAATCTGTTTTTGTCCTCAATCAAATGAAACCTATTTTGGCGCAATTTTCATAACTTTCACAAACGACGTTGGATTGATCTCGTTTTTTAACTATTGGAAAGAGGACTTCGAGATCTACAACTTTCATGAAGACCTATAAGACAAATTCTTTTGACTTATGTATCATCTTACTTTTGCTTCGTCTTACTTTTACATCGTCTTACTTTACTTTGTCTTACTTTTGCTTCGTCTTACTTTTGCTTCGTCTTACTTTGCTTCGTCTTACGTTTGCTTCATCTTGCTTTTGCTTCGTCTTACTTTTGCTTCGTCTTACTTTTGCATCGTCTTACTTTACTTTGTCTTACTTTTGCTTCATCCTACTTTTGCTTCGTCTTACTTTTGATTCATCTTACTTTGTTTCGTCTTACTTTTGCTTTGTCTTACTTTTGTATCGTCTTACTTTGCTTCGTCTTACTTTTGCTTCGTCTTACTTTGCTTCCAAAGCATCTCCACTTATAAAGATCATATCTTTTGACTCAGATGTCCAAAATTTTTATACAATATACCGTTGGAAAGATAAAAGAAAGATATACAATCTCGTGAAGGCAACTTTAACAAAATCTATTTAGATTAATCCAGATTTCTCTCGAAATCAGAATATGAATTTTACAATCAACTCCCAACGTCCTGCATCTAGTTCTCAACTTCATGAAATTCTGAGACTCTTAGGGACAGAATTGAAATTCGATGTCTTCATACGAAATATAGCCATATATCTCTAGTTTAATTCAAATTAAGAATCACCTCGTTTGGATGACTAGAGAAAATGTTGTGGCTAAAAGACTGAAGCATACTCAGTGAACATTTTCCAAATTTTCAAACTTTCAATACTTTACATCTAACTCATCTTCTACCTAAATTATCTCTTCCATTACGACTCCAAAAATCACTTTTACAACACTTAATCACTAATAATCCTTCAAAACACTAAATTAACACTATAACCAAAATTTTCATCCCCAACAACACAGTATTTATAAACAAAAACTTAAATGTCATTTTTCATACAGATGACAGTAACTTATCAAATTTATTTCATAAATCCCTAACTCTAAAGGATTTATTCACTACTTACCTGTTGAAAACTACAAAATTTTTAAGCCCTAAACTTCACACAATTTTCGTACTTCACTTAGTACAATGACCAGCTTCTGATTTTTCTTAGGATAGAGGACACAAATGGCAAAGTGGGTTTGGTGTAGGAAAGGAAAATCATAGAAATCTCTTAGAAGGTGTTTGATGGAAAACTCTATGTATGGGAAGAAAATTTGAAGAAGATGGTAATGAAGAAGGAACTTAGACAAGACTTAACCTGTCAACTCTCAAAGAACAATAACCTACTTCTAGCAAAAGTACAAAAAGTTTAAGTGACACTTGTCACTTTCCTAATACCTAAGCTCTAACTTAGTTTCTTTGGAAACTAACTCCCTTAACTTTCATCTTTACAATCCAACTATCTCCAAATATTCTTTTGAATTCTTTTTTCCCTATTTTCTATAATTTTTCCCAAAATTTATCCATAAATTCACCAAAATTTACAAATACAATATTCTTACTAACCAATAGAATTTCCAATAAAAATAAAATTCAAAATTCTCAAAACTCCTAGAAATCACAACTCAATCTAATTATACTCGGAATTATTCATGAATGCATGTACAATTATTTTCATATGCAACAACTTCACTATTTATACATATATGCATGACATATTATATATGAACATGGAAGTGCATCTCTAACTCTCATTAATCACTCACATCTACCATTTTAACCTTCCCACAAGTAATGGAATGTTACATCTTCCCCTGTATGTCTTTTTAGAACAAGAAGTGTCATCATACTATCTATTAAATAGAATCAGCAGAGATACAGAAGTTGTGAAGGCTAGGAAATAAAGGTGGAAGTAGCAGGTGAGTTGACTTGATGATGGTAACCTCATCATTAGTAGTCATGTTATGCTTCTTCTTATTCTTGTAGGATGATTAAAGTTGGTGTTTCTCCTTGACTACCTTAGTCCTTACAAGTATTTTATTTATATTGATGGTTGTCACAAAAACAACAATGTATTGATATAAAATTTAGAAATATAAGTGATAAATAATGAAGAAAGGAAACATGTAAGGATTCTCTTCTTTACAAAACTCCTTTTGACACAATTAAGCTTTATTCATAAATTAAAGTCTCTAAAGGCCAAAAAATGATGGATGGATTGATGAGTTTTTTGGATAGGAACTTTAGGTTTGTGTTGTTCCTTTCCCATAAGGAAAATATATAATTTGAGTCCCTTTAGATTATTATAAATATCTACAAACTTATGTCATCTAATAGAAAGATAAATTTATCCTTCCAATAGTGCAACCCTTTTAAAATTATTAAAAATCAAGACCTACTCCTTGTACTTTAAGCTATATCATCCATTATATGTCTCTATAAACCTATATAGTTGTATGAACTTAAAAATCTCAGTGGATTCCCATCTTATTAGGCATGGGGTAGCATATGTGCTTATCATCATTTATATACCTGGTGAAATTTCTTCGAGGATGTGAAGTTCAACCTCATCTATTCAAAATCAACTGTCTATAACTTGTTGGGATTCAAACACACTTTAAAGTTTTCTTTATGACAAGTTTTAAAGACAAATCCTCTTATTAGACCTGATTAAACCATGTTCATATGATATTATGAAAAGAATCCTTTTCACTGTCTATAAATAGATAGAGATAGTGTCTTGACATATCTAAGGGATACATGACTTTATGTCTATAAATTTAGGCAGTCGACCCACATTAATGCACCCATTACATAATTACCCTCATTTTCAAAACTAGTCCAATCATCTGTGCTACTCGTTATAATTTAAATGAAAAGATAACAAATGGCAAATATGGTCATGTTGGTTTTCTTTTCCTTAAAGAATATAAGCAAATATATGAAATGCAAGGATGCTTTCTCTTAAGAAAAACTCAAAAAAAATATGAAAGTGAGATATATATCTCCTACATCCTACACCTCATATATAAGGATGGACGGATGGATGGTCGACATTTACCTAAATTAATAACTGAGACTAGGTGATGATTCATCTCATTGTAGGTAGTAAAGGTGTCTTTGTGATACTTGTATCTGATAGAGAATATTTCTAGGTAATATTCTTACGGAGATTTTTTAAGGATGACTCCTGTCAAATCATCAACTTACTGTAGGTAGGCATGTGTGAATATTGGATTTACGTCAAATTGTCAACCTAGAAAAAGAAGTCCTACTTATATATGTAGAAAGTTTAAGTTTTCTCTTATTTCGATCTACAAAAGGCCTGTGATGGACTTTCTAATTAGCTTTCAAAAACAATTCTAAAGTAATTTAAACCTGTGATGAGATATATATATTTAAGTGATTAAGAGATCCATAAAGCAAGCTAAAATCATAATGAAGAAAATATCCCTACAAACTTAAGTTTCAAAAGTTTCACTCTCTATCCATGTTTTGATTTTAAAAAATGAGAGAAAACGATATGCCCTAATAAGTATATAGATTGAGTGAAAGTTGATTTAAGATTAACATAATCCCTTATATATATAAACTATAGGTTTGACGTCCACCTAAGCCCAATTATCTAAAAATGATAAGCTCAATCAAGTTGGGATTCATCTACATAAGGGGGTAGAGTCGTAATCAAAGACCAACAAAAATATCTAGTAAAAATTGGATCTAAACTTTATCCTTACAAGTTAGAGCCCAGCTGCACATTTCGAACAATTGCCTATAAAAGGGATACACACCAAGGTAAGTTCTCATAATCATTTTCATAAAATTTAATTACAGATTTCTCTACATAATTAGAACTCTTTAATTTTACAAACTTAAGCATCAAAATAATTTTATCATAAACATCCCAATGTTTAATTAATTATTTTTGAAGCCAGTATAATTTTGTTTTATAGTGTTTTGAATTTTATAGAAAATTATTTCTTTACTTAGTTGACTTTTAAAGAATTACATACTAAATTTGTTAATTGTATAAATGGAATTTATAAAATAATTGAACTTTTAAATGAAATAGTTGTATTTTTAAGCTTATTGTAGACTCCAAATGTTGGACCCCAAACTTTTCTTGAAAGTTAGAACTATTAAATGAGATTTTTTTGGCGATTAGTTATATGTAAAGAAAAGAAGAATTCTTGAATTTGAAATAAAGTAGAAAAGATAGTTAGGACAAGATGGGTTATATGTAAAATATTGGACGTTATAAGTTGAAACATGTTCATTGAGTATGCTTTTTAGCCATAAATGTTTCTCTAGTTATCCAAATGAAATGATTCTTAATTTGGATTAAACTAGAGAAATAATGCTACAACTTATCTAATGAAATTAGTTCTAATTTAGTCTTGAAGATTTTCAAATTTTAGATGGAAGTTGAGCACAAAATATTATTTCAGTATAAGAATAGTTCGGAAATGTTTGGGATATAACTTTCAGATTTCCAAGCATTTTTTGAGAAGGAAGTGTTATCAAATTCTTTTCAGAAATTGGAAGGATTTAGTTAAGGAGTTAGAAGTATAAGATGTTAGTTTTAAAGACAAAGGAGGGCATTATGGGAAGGACAAGATAAATGAAGGGCAAAATGGGGAAAGACAATTAAATTGTGGTCTTGAAATAAGAAGAAGAAGAGAAAAACATGGAGAGAAGAGAGAAGTGTCGTGAGAAGCCAAAGAGAGAAGAAAAAATGTGAAAGAAGAGAAAAAGAGAGAGAGTTCAAAAGAAGAAGAAAAGAAGAGGAAACATCTTGTTAATGTAAGCTCTATGCTATTTTCTTCTTGTTTGGTTTGAAAAAGGAAATAGACAAATGGGTTTTTTTTGTGGGGAATGAATGGAGAAAGATGATGGCTTAAGGAAACCCATTTGATTTTAGGGTTTCTAAGCTAGGTTTTGGGTTTTCTAACCTAGATGGACTATGGGTAGGTTAAGATTGAGCTTGGTTTGTGTTAATTTCACTTGTTGGGAATTTGAAGTTTTAGGGATTTTATTAAATTGAAATTGAGAAGGAGAAATTGGTTGTTTTAGGAAAATCAAGAACAACCTATTCAAGAGCAAGAGGAAGGGCACCATTGAATTTAGATTTTCAAGAGTTATAAAGGTGGGTAATATCTTTATGGTTGTTGTGTGATAGGAAAATGACCTATTTGTATGTTTATGCTTAGATTTCGAGATTGCATGAAAATTGTATGATGATTCAACTAAGTAACTACCACTTACTAATTTGCAATTCAACTAATCAAACTTATTAAGTATATTTAATCTATTTAGTTACTGCAATAATATAAGATATTCTCATCTTTAGATCTTAGATGTTTATTCTATTAGTGTATAGATCATACTTCACGTCTAATTCCTTTATACAATCCCTAAGATTGAATCTATGATGGCCAATCACAAACTCAACAATTAAGAAGAAGAGAATAAATTTAACCAAACGAATAACAACTAATACATTAATAATCCTATAATATAATATAAGCTACATCCCAAAATGGTAAAAAAAATAAACAAAACTAAAATAAGATAATATTAGTATTAAAGAAAGAAAGAACTAGAAGAGTTGTCATGGGCTTCTTTAAATCCCTCCTTGAGGTGAAGGAATACTAAACTAAGTAATGGTAAATGAGGGTATCACCAGCCTTCAAAGTCCCCCTATGTTTAACTTAATGATAGTATTTACAGGTAGGGTTATAAAATAAATTTCTACATTGCTTGACCTTATAATTTAACGTTTCCTAAAAAAAATTAAAGCATAAAAACTAACATTGAACTGGGTTCCAATACCAGCATTGGTTAGCTTCTAAAACTTCTTACACAAAGTAACAAGATGAGTTTGACGTTTGACACCAAGTTAAACTCTAGATAAGTTTTATTTTTCAATTTCGCCTCTACCCACTGGTCCTGTTCACTCTTGGAAGGCTGTCGTGGAGGCCGACAATTTACAGCATTCTACTGCCCAGGAGCTTACCTTCTTCCCTCTTGAAGTTAGGGAGGCTCAGATCTTTGTGATACCTCCACCGGAGTTGGCACAAAAGGGTGCATCCAAATCCTGAACCGCGCTAGTCAGATTCTTTCTGGGAAAGAGACCCGCTTACCCGGTGGTATATCGCGCATTTGACCAAATCTTGGACTGAGTTCGGGTTACAGGAAATTCTCATAACCGATTCCAATAATTTCCTATTTCACTTTACCTCTGATCAGGGTTTGAAAGCAGTGTTGGAAAGAGGTCCGTGGCACATTCAGGGAAGGCCATTGTTCCTCCGCAGGTGGAGTTTACAAGGCGGAGAACAGGAGGAAATCCATAAGGCTCCGGTGTGGGCATCGTTCTTCAACGTTCTTATGGAATATTGGAACACTGAAGGTTTGGGCCAGATAGCAAGCGTTGTGGGGATCCCCCTGATGATGGACACTCCTACAGCTCATATGACTAGAATCCATTATGCCCGCTTATGTGTGGAGCTGGAACTCAATCAGACATGGCCGGAGGCATTCCAATTGGCGACGTATGGTGAGGACGGGCAACTCTCCATTCGGACTGCTTCTGTAGAGTATGAATGGAGGCCCACAGTGAAGGACCAGCAGAAGGTGTGGACTCCTACCGGTAGGTTGTTCACCACGGGACTCCAACAAAAACTGGAGTTAACCAAGGGACAACCACAGACTACGATTCTTGGGCCTATGCTTCACATTCCCCAATTGGCTGTGAGTCCCACATTGTGTCCGGTAGCTGATTCCCTGCCGGAGAGCTCCACGGACGAGACTAACAGGTCTGACTCCACCCAGCAGGAGGTTTTCTTAGCTCAGTGTGATTCTACTAGTGAGGCACCACTAACAGAGGGTCCGGTTGTACACCAACAATCCCATCTTCCACCAGTCCAACTCGGAGATGACAGCAGGGAGTTCAAGGCCCCTGTTGGAAATCAGTCAAGTACATTCCCAAATCCTCTCTCTAAATTGAGAACTTCTAGTCCCGGGGCTAATGTGGTGGCAGAGGGGGATTTTTCAGTTAGGAGAACTAGGAAAGTTCGGAAGAAACAGAAGTAGTGTTAGGTTTGTGGCATAGCTGGTTTTTGGTTAATGGAGTTTGTTTTTTTTGGAATGTTTGGGGTTTGAATAACCCCAATAAACAATTGGCTGTTTGTGCGTGGCTTAGGCATCAGTCTGCATCTTTTGTTTGTTTTGTTGAGACTAGGATTAGGTCTTCGGTCTCCTTAAATACTGTCTGTCATTCTCTGTTTCCTAGATGGGATAGCAGTGGTAACTTAGCTCACTCCTCCAATGCTAGGATTGTGATTGCTTGGAATCCTGAGGTCCTTTTGTGTTCTCTACATCACCGTACTGATCAGGTTATTCATGTGGAAATCCTGCTTAGGAATAGTTCTGAGGTGCTTTATGTTTCCTGCGTGTATGGGGTTAACAATCCTTCTCATAGGAAACTCCTTTGGCATGAGCTTTCACTCCTTTCCTTGTCTGTAGGTAACTCACCATGGATGCTTGTAGGTGATTTTAATACCATTTTTCACTCTCATGAAGCTGAACCTCCTAGACTTTCTGCCTTGAGTAATCTTAGTGATTTTAATACCATTCTTCACTCAGTATACGTGGTCCAATAAACAATTAGGCGCCTCCTTCAAATCTCAGAAATTGGATAGAACTCTTATCAACCCCGCCTGGAGCCTTCGGTTTCCTTCATCTCACTGTTTCATCATGAATCCCCATATATCCGATCACTCCCCTTTAGTTATTAAGTCGATCAGAATCTTACAGAAGCGTCCTTCCCCCTTTAGATTCCTCCATTTTCTAGCAGCCCAACCCAATTTCCTGCAGGTAGTAGGGACTGCTTGGGCCTCTCCAGTTACAGGAACTCCTTTCTTTAGGGTGGTGACCAAACTGAAATTAGTACAGAAAGCTCTTAAAACCATGAACTCTGGACAAATTGGGGATCTCCATGCAAGAGTTTAGAGGAATTAGGCCATTCTTAATCTTGTTCAAGAGCAGTTGCAATTCTCTCCTACCTCCCACAACCTGCTGGATCAGGAAACTAATGCTCTTAGAGACCTTTATAGATCCCTTGCGGATCAGGAGTCTTTCTATAGACAATCCTCTAGGATCCGATGGCTTCGAGAGGGCGATCGGAGTACCAAATTTTTTCATAATTCTATCATAGCCCATCGGAACAGGAATTCTATTCATAGTTTAGAGGTGGACAATGGTAGAAGAGTTATGGATTTGGATTTGGTTTATAGAAGTGTGTTTTGCAGATTTTTGAGATGTATAAAATACAGTCGTTATGTTGCCCGATTTTTGGTAAAAATCGGGTTAAGATAAGAATAAGAATAAGAAGTTAGTTTGTTAAAGATAAGTGTTTAGTTCAAAGATGAAA
>JANZLH020000369.1:1428315-1438375 GCA_026770325.2 Erythroxylum fimbriatum
TAGAAAACTTAAACCCATACCATTCTTAAGCCATAAGAACCAAAATCTCTCTAAAAATCCAACAAGTCAAATATACTCTTACCTTGATCCTTCACCAAATGAAGAGTTTCTTGACTTGAATGGAAGCTCTCATGCTCCTCTTCGTTTTTCCTTCATGAATAAACTTCAAAATCCCTCTTAAATGCTTAGAAAAATTAAAACCCTAACTCTTTCTTTCTTCTTTCTCTCCTCTCTCCACCGAACTCTCCCCTTCTTCTTTCTTTTCTTTGGTTTTTCTTCCCAATTTCGTGCTTCCCTCTTCCTTAAAAGCCAACACACATGTCTTATTACCATTTTTCCATTAGTGAGTGAGCAATGACCACTTTACCCTTATAGATAAGCCTTGTAACTTAAACGCTTAAGTGGCTTGCCAATTTTTCCCCTCATACAATCTTACCTCTTTAATACTATAATTCAATCAACTCATGTCATATAATCTTACTCATATTAACATGCTAATTAACTCCACAAAAATAAAAAAAAAATTAAGGCCTCAAAATTTATGTAAGTCATGCTTAACTCCTTCCAAAAATCAAGACCTTTTTCTAATCATGTAATTGAGGGAATTTGATATCACTTCCTTATAGGAAAATGTTCCTCATTGTCTCAATTTTCTAATGACATCAAAATCATTCAATTTGGTTCGAAAATCTGAAAGTATACACCAAACATTTCAGACTTATACTAAAACAATATTATGTGCTCAAATTCCATCCAAAAATTGAAAGTCTTAAAGACTGAATTAGAACTTGATTTCATCAGACAATTTGTAGCCTTATGTCTCTAGGTTAATCCAAATTAAGAATCATCTCATTTGGATAACTAGAGCAAAAGTTATGGCTAAAATACCGAAGCATACTCAGTGCACGTGATCAACTACATTTTTTCAGCTTTTAACTACCAACCTTTCACATATAACCCATCTTGTACCTAAACCATCTTTTCTATTTCATTTCATATTCAAGAATTCTCTTTTTCTTTACACATAAACAATCGCCAGCAATTTCTCATTTAATCAAAAAGTTTGGGGTCCAACAATAACTGGTTAGAAGATGAAATCAAACCTGAAACGAAATTTGAAGTTGAACTGCTTGCACTACTAAGATCCCAATCATGTGTTTGTTGCATTTTGACCTGATAATCATTAAACAATTGATACCATAATTGTTTCATGGTACTTACATGCTCTTGAGCTTCACCACCGTACAATGCATTATAAATATATTCAACCCCATCCATATCTCGGGTCCAACACATCTGTAACAATATCTTTAACCTTAGACCAATAAGAATTCAACACCATCTACTCCGTCATAATTCGAATAACTTCATTGGAGTCAAACATCCATATTGATAAAACATGCTTTATGTTAGACATAGTGCTAAAGATATTGTGCGAAGTTGGATTTTTTGTTCATAAAAATAATTTAGTGGCATTATTGGATAATTCCAACTTTATGCAAAGTTCTATAGCCAAGTCCCATTGATCTTCTGTTGACACATAGCTATACTGAGAATCCCTTTCAGCTAGTCTAATAAACACTTGAGCATATAGGATTGCCGACTCCAACATCTTAAAGGTTTAGTTCCATCTAGTTGGACAATCCAGAACCAATTTCTTTGAACTCAGAATGCATAAAATTTATGCACCATTTTCAAAAGTTCCATCTCTTTTAGGAGTTGTACTCTAATATAGAACACTATTCTGAATACAATCTATTGCTTCTTTTATTGTCTCCAACCCATCCTTATCAATCAAGTTAAGAATATGCGCAAAACAACGCATATGAAATAACTTACCTTTAACCAATAAGCTCTCAACCCACATCTTACCCTTCAACTTCTTAGTTATAGCATCATTCGTGCTACTGTGATGATGGATACTTTATGGTCAATGTTCAAATTCATCAAACAGTCTTTCAACACATTTGCCAATTTTTCACTTGTATGTCGTGCCAGCACATAAATGAACCTATCATGTACAAATATTACCAAAATTAATCATAAATTCATAAAATAATGAAAGAAGTAAATGATAACAATATTAAAGAATATAAATTATTGTAAAAGTCTATTGCATAATGTCCAATTATTATCAATATAATGTGTTGTCACTGCCATGTAACTCTTGTTTTGGTTATCAACTTTCCACATATCCGTTGTTATGGCAATTTGTCCTTCAACACTGAACAATGCTTTTAATGTCTCTCTCTTCTTGTCCTTATAAATTTTGAAAATATCCTTCCTTAATGTATTCTAACTTAGAACCTTTAAATTCGGTAGGAGTAATTTAAGAAATATCTTGAATCTTTTGCTTTCAACCATACACAATGGTTGTTCATCTCCAATAATCATATTATTCATCTTCCTTCATAAGGTTACAAGTAAAAAATGTTTAATCTCTTAAAATCATCTTCCTTCTAGTATATGATTCCATGTGTCTCTTTAAACAAGACGTTCCACCTTTCGAACAACTCAAATACAACTTTTGACAATTCTGGCATTCTATTTTTTCAATTCCTTTAGTTGATATAGTCATGTTAAAGTGATTCCAAACTTCATTTTTATGTTGAGTAACTTGATTTCTAGTTAAAATTCTATCCTCACTTAGTGTCAGAATAGAAGTTTCCACTTCTATCTTTTGTACTGGATTAGAACTCTCAACTGAAGGAATATGCTCATCCATCTGAAAAAAAACATATAAATACTTGAGGTTAGAAATAATTAATGTATAATAAAGGTTCATTAATTTAAAGTACTTTGATTTAACCAAGACTTGTTAAACTTATGAGTTTTGGCATTAGTGAACATCAATCTCTATTTGATTGTTAATCAATATTTGACAAGATGTTAGCGACCTTTTCATCTACTTGCTTATCTTCCTTGTTGTATTTATGTATGATACATAGCTAATGCTTTACTCTGATTTGCTTGCGAATTAGATTTCAAATAGCCTTTTGGAGAGGTTCCATCAATCTCTATTTGGTAAGAAGTAGGGTTTAGAAGTTTCTCTATATCAAATACAATTATAATTTGCATTCCCTATCAAATACAATTATAATTTACATAGAACATATACAATTACATGTTCCATGAAAATCAGTAACTAATCAAGTAACAACGACATTATTCATGATAATAAAAATGTAAATAAATATGATTGATTTAACCAAGGTTTGTTAAACTTTTGAGTTTTGACATAGAAAATATAAAATTGCATTTAAAGTACTGTGATTGTCAATGCATATTTGACAAGATGTTAGCGACCTTTTCATCTACTTGCTATTCTTCCATGTTGTATTTATGAAACTTCCAAAATAACTTAATTCATAATGTACTTTGGCTGACTTCTATTGTTTCTACTGAACCATTTTTTTTCTATTATAGGCTTCAGTGGCTCCACATGAAAGGAACTAGCTAAAAAACTATTCAAAACTATATTAGCTCATGTCATGTGGCTATGAACATTATCATAATGTTTGTCACCTCACTATTATTGCAACTAATAATTTAATGCCAAATGAGGTTAGAGTAGTCTCGTCCTCCATCCATTATGGTTTGATTACACAACTTAAAATATTTTATTGGCATCTTTATTTAGCCATCAAATCAACCAAAAGTAATATGATTGGATCTGATGTAGTGTAGAAAAATGTTGGTGATTGATAATTCAAGAACACTTTATTTATGTATAAATATTATTTCATATATCATCATTATATGCCATTAAGTTTGTTCATACTGCTTCTACTAACTCTTTGTCACTTGAACGCTTCCTTTTCTCACTGCTTATTCATTTCATATATACCTGGCATTTCCACTGACTTATAGGATTAAATCATAGTCATTAATTTCTCTCATCACACGAACCTCTATGTGATTGCTGATATTAGATGAAACTCCTCCTTTTTTTTGTACATTATAAAAATCAGTTAGGTAAAAGCTCAATGCCTATGCTTCTGATCAGTCTACACTCTTACTTAAGGAGGCAGCTGATTCAGAAGATGGATTTTGATTGTTAATTCATTTAAGAAAGCTAAATGCCGCCTAAACATTCTCTTTAAACATACACTATACATGCGTTAAAAGAGTGGGGCATTTCATCAAACACCATACATGCATTATCCCATATTCCTATTATTAACATACAAAGTTCTCAAATTAGCCAAATCAGTATCAGTAAACCACAATAATCTCAAAACAATCAACAATTAATAAAAAAAATTGAGAAGGGAGATTACCTTATTAACAATAATACATTGGACTATTAGTTATTTTGTTGGTGAATTCACACAGCCGATGAAGAAGCTAGGGAAAGGAAAAATGACATGAAGAAGAATGAAGGAAGAATGTGACTAGGTGGCACAAAGATGAAGAACAGATGAAAAACAGAACAATGACACGAAGAAGGAGTGAACAAGTAGAGGAGATTGGAGAATTGTCCTACGTGAGTGCGTGACTAGCTGGGTAAGGGGGAAGGGAAGCGTGCGTGGAGTTTAACAAGAAGCAAAATGATGTGAGGGGAAGGGAAGCGTGTATGGAGTTTAATGAGAAGTAAGATGACATCGTTTTTTTTATGATCTTTTAAATCTTGTACGTAACTTAAACGATGTCATTTTTGCTTATAAAAAAACGACGTAGCATGCATGGAGTTTAACAAGAAGCAAGGTGACTTTTTTTTTGCATCATCAAAATGACATCGTTTTGCTTCTGTCTTTTAAATCTTGTATGTAACTTAAACGATGTTATTTTTGCTTGCAACAAAACGACGTCATTTTGTCTTCTGTTTTTAAGTTGTATATGTAACTAAAACAAAGTTGTTTTGCTTTTAAAGCAAATCAACATCATTTTCTGTGGAAGTTATTTTTAAAATGTAACAAAACGACATCATTTTGCTAAAAACAAAATGACATCGTTTATTTATTGACACTCACACTAGTTTAGCCACGAGCCATGGGTCGGGATACTTGGATCGAGCCTTGGCCCAACTTGACCTCCTTCGTCCGTGGCCCAGCGTAGCTCGAGGTGGCTTAGGCTAAAGTTATCCAGCTCGTGGCCCATTGACCACGGGTTGAGCTGGATTATTATTGACATC
Organism: Erythroxylum fimbriatum; assembly: GCA_026770325.2. Classification (NCBI taxonomy): domain Eukaryota; kingdom Viridiplantae; phylum Streptophyta; class Magnoliopsida; order Malpighiales; family Erythroxylaceae; genus Erythroxylum; species Erythroxylum fimbriatum. The sequence goes on from JANZLH020000369.1 coordinate 1,433,450, forward strand.
CCTAATGAGAAACTATTTTAAGTGCCCTTGCTATAAGATTTCGTTAATAGTTCATTTGAGGTTTCAAAATTATTTTGCGTTATGGCTATAATCCTGAGGGAATCTATTGTTCCTTTTTATTGATCATTTCCTTGGTGGCATAGATTGAGGGCATTTTGCTAGATCCCGCGTTGTGATAAAGTTTAAAAAGTGATTAATGAATGTAACTAATGTATGAGCTTTTACTTTCATTCTTCCTACTAGATTGCTGTCTTTCTTTAATTTTATACATTTTTATTTCCCCCCAATAGACCTAATAGGTTACTTTATTTTATTATGTAATGTGTAATATTCTTCATTCATTTGATGTTATCTATATTTTAGATACTTGGGTATTATATAGACATCTCAGATTATTTTAGATCAATGTATCTTCTACTCCTTTCTTAAACCTCCCTGAAGGTATGTGTCTTATTTATCTACAAGATTTCTATAAGGGTTAATGCCTCTCTAATCCTTTCTTGAAGGCAATAATGACAATGGAGGTGTTGAGGCTAGGTATTTAAGTAATGTCAAGATTAGACCATTTTGTGTGATCTAAAATGTTCTCATCTTACTTTTGCATTATGTTAAACAAATTATTGAGTTAAGAGAGGCTTATTTTGGTTATTAGTAAAGAAAAATGGGTCTTAAACAAGCTTTTTAGCTATCTAAGTTATGTTATTAAGCCTATGGGAGTGTTTGATACCAGTCTCTTCTTTGACCTGCCAATGTTGATGAGAAAGTATGACAATTTACTATATATAATTTCTCATACAAGTCCATTTTTCTGAATGTGTTGTGTGATCTTACATATTAAAGTTAAGTATTTGAGTGAACTCAAGGTTTAACTATTTCATATACTCTCGAATGGTCTCATTTGACTTTCGCATCATCTCAAACAATGTTATTAGGTTAAGATGTCAACGTCAGTTGGCAGTAAAGAAAAATAGATCTTAAATAATTTTTTAGCTATCTATATTTTATTATTAATCCTATAGGGAGTATTTGATACCATTCACTTGTGGGGCCTATTAATGTTAACGAGGAAGCGACACTTTATTATATCTAACGTCCAATACAAGTCTATTTCTATGAAACATATTGTATGGCTGCACAAGTATTTTATACCATTATAGGATTTCAATGTTTGTAACTTAAATTTTAACGGTAGAGGTACAAGTTGAGAGGTCTTTATGAAAGGCGTAAAAAAATACATAGATTTGCTCTTAGTTTTTCTCTCTTGACACATTAGTTGAATCATTCTTATAGTGATGTGTTATAGGTTGGGATTCTTCTAATTTGTAGACCTTTCAAGACTTAGGATGTTTACTATAATATGCCTCGTCTAGTATCTATTTCATTTATTGGAAACTATATATATGGTGGTTCAGACCAAACTTTATGAGCTTATTTGCGTGTGGTCCTAAATTGAATATTTTAGTTTATGGCTAGCACTTATTATTGTATATTCTCAATTATTATTGGTATCGAGCATAAAATATATCTATATTTCACTAGGTATTTTTCTATATTTTTCATATAAATTACTATGATTTAATTGAATTAAAATATGTTTTAGGTAACTATTAAAGATGTTACCTTGAGATGAGATTTATTAAGAAGTGAAGAGAAATGATAAGAAAGGAGAAAATCATAATTCTTAGTTGAACACAGCCTGACCCACACCTATGTGCCAGTCTCTGTCCATCATAGAGTAAGTGTAGGTCTCTACACAGCCTAAAAATGACTAAGAGAGAGACCATGTAGTGTTGAATAAAATTCATAGAATAACACTGCATGAACCACGTTTGTGTCATAGACTGTAGACCATATGCTAATCTTAGATGAAATAAGGAAATCTATGGTTCAAAGATATGACTGCACTAGATGCCATATATTAATTTCAAGGATACGGTGAGATCCATAGTTTATTGACATGACCATGTTTAAAGTAATGTATTATCTATTCCCCATAGTTGTTACCCTAAATTTATATAGCCATTTTAAGACCATAGTTTGATTATTTTTGAAAAAATAGAAATATCAGGGAGCTTGAATGGTATTCGACACATCAGATGATAATTTACAGGTAAATAAGTGATGCACTAATGAATATGGATGGAAATTATAGAGCTTGCATTGTCGAAGAAGTTGAGAAAGTTTAATTTTTCAATAGTGGCAAGTCTTTGTTTAGCTACTAACTATATGAATGCTGAGAATTTGGGCAATGCTTTTGTTTTTTAAATTCCAAATGATATCAAATAAAAAGGGAACCTAACTTTGAAATCTTAATAAATCCTTGTAAGCATCCGTAACAAATTTTCTATAAGGTCGTTTCAATAAGATGTTAGAGTTCTTGTAATATATAATTGATATACAATATGGAACAACAATTCTCTTAGTTAAAGAAGGATTATTAAAACTCCTTAACCAATTATTATAACATATGCTTGAGTTAAGCTTGGAATCCTTGAGGATAAGATGTATTAGATTAGCCATCAAGTTATTTTTATTTAAGGCCCTTGATTACTCTAACTATCACATTAAGGAAAAGTAAGTTGTCTATGACCAACTTTGCATTTGATGGTCATATATAAAAGATCTCTCAATTTTAAAAGCTATGGCATAAACTATGAACAAGAAGAAGATTTGATTTTTACCTCCTAGAAAATTTTTCGCTTCAAAAAGTATGTATGGATCCATTTGAACTAAAGTGCTTATTTATTTTTTGAGAATTATTTAAACTTTCTTAGCCATAAAAGCTTTATTGATATGCTTTAAAGAGTTGATACCAAGACCGCCTTCTTTCTTTGATAGAAAAAATTTCTTCATATTCAAATTTGGAAATGGTTTCGTTATTAGGAGCATATAAACATAGAAATTATCTTAACATCTTTTAAAATTTTTTAATTAATCCTTTAGATATGATAATATAAGAGTACTAGTAGATATGTAGTGAGTTAAGAATTGGATAGATTAATTACAATCTACCTTCAAAGAAAAAAGTTCTATTGCACATTTATAGATTCTCTTCAAAATCTTCTTGGGTAGGGGAATTTAGTCTTTAAAGAGGAGTTTCTTAGTGAAAATTTGCAACCCTAGATAAGTGAAATAAAGGTCTTTGGTTTGTAGCCTACAATGGTGGATAACTAGCTAGGAAGATGACTAGCTCCAGAAAACACAACAATTGACATATTTTTATTTATGGAGAGGCTAAAGAACTCCTTAAAAGCGTTAATACACAATATTAAGATTATTATTGATTATCATTAGTTAATGAGAGGATAAGGAGATTATATGCAAAAGAGAGGTGTTGAGCAAGTTTTATATATAATAAAACTCTTACTACTGGCAAGGATATGGATCGTATGTTGTAGTATAAGTGGTTATCATTCCAAGAGGATTTATAAACACCTAAACAATTTGAACTTAACTTTGTCTAAGGTATTCAAAAATTGATTTGAATTAAATTTAAATAAAATAAATTGAAATAATTAAATAAAACAAATAATAAAAAACAAGTGAGCTGTCAATTAAAATTAGGGTTTGATCTAAAATTGGGTCATCTTATAGATAATAGGTACACTCATATCAAAATCTCTTTTTCTGTTGATAGGATAAATAGAAAGGGAGAATATCGCCTGCAACGAAGTTTGTTATATTAGCATACCATGGTACCATGAAGCTGTTGAGCAATATCAAGGTTTCATCAGGGAATCGCTTATTAATGTCTTTGCTTTGCTTTGATTCCCCTCCTTCGAGATGTGACCAGTGGTTAGCTACCACATTCTTCGTTCCTTTCTTGTCTCTAATCTCAATACCAAATTGTTATAGTTGTAGCACCCATCAGATCAATATTGGTTTGGCCTCTTTCTTGGTGAATAGATATTTTAGTGTGACACGATTGGTAAAAATGATCACTTTAGCTCCTAAGAGATAAAAGAGAAACTTGTCATATGTGAACACCACTACTAGCAACTCCTTCTTATTAGTAGTGTAATTTAGTTGGGGCTCTATTAATGTCTTACTTACTTAATAAACCACATGTAAATTTTTTCCTTTTAGTGGCCTAACATATAACCTATAAGTGGGTCGCTAGCATCGCACATGACTTTAAATGGTAATGACCAATCTGGTGATGTTAAGATTAATGCTAAAATCAATGCCTCTTTTAATCTCTTAAATGCAGACAAATAATCATCAAAATTAAAAGGCACATCTTTAACTAATAAATTTGTAAAAGGCCTTGTAATTAATCAAAAGTCCTTAGTGAAGTAGTGATTGAAACCTACATGTCCTAAAAATGATCGCACGACCTTGACATTAACTGGTGGTGGAAGCTTCTCTATAACCTTCATTTTGGCTCTATCCACTTTAATTCTTTGGCACGATATATTGTGTTCAAATACTACGCCTTTGTGCACCATAAAGTGACACTTTCCCAGTTGAAAACCAAGTGGAATTCTTCATATCTTTAGAGTACTCTGTCCAAATTTTCAAGCACTGCTTAAAAGGTTCTCTAAAGACTAAAAATTGTTCATAAAACTTCCATTATGTCCTCTATCATATCTACAAAGAAAGACATCATACACCTTTAAAATGTGTCTGGAGCATTGCATAACCAGAAAGGCATCCATCTATAACAAAATGTTGCATAAAGACACATAATGGTGGTCTTTTCTTGGTCCTCCAGATAGATAAAAATTTGGTTATAGCCCGAATATTTGTCTAAGAAAAAGTAAAATGCATAAAGGGCCACCTTTTCTATCATTTGATCCACGAATGAAAGAGGAAAGTGATCCTTTTTAGTCACTTTGTTAAGATTGTGATTGTTGGACCCCGAACTTTTGGTGAAAATTAGAAATATTAAAATAAATGGAAATGAGTGTTTTTGAATATAAATTG
>JANZLH020000369.1:1524657-1546036 GCA_026770325.2 Erythroxylum fimbriatum
AAGGTAAATTGGTTTTCCTTATTTTTTTTAAGTCATGTCCTTAGAAGTCATTTTACACATAAACGGCTAATACTAAAAAACTAATTTTACTAAACATTCCTAACAAATATCTAATGCAATCTGCTGGTCAAATCATCTAATAGAGTCAGCTAACAGTTGATAAAATCAGCTAACAGCTAATGCAATCAGCTAATTGCCAAACAGGGCCTATATAATCTACTAAGTTTCAATAATTCTCTCTAGTTCTAAGAGGCACTAGTGTTATTGTTTACATTTGAGAAGCTTTTACCTTCTAAATACTAGTGCATATTCACAAGGCTTGGGGTCTTGTACACAACTCCTAGATTTGTTAGGTTACGAATATTTTGGTCATTCATTTTATAAAGGTGATTCCAATATTTACTTTTATCTTTGATAGGCATGTTGGAGGCATTTCATAACTTTTTTCTCACAAGAGTTCTCAATTTCCTTGTTCGTTCTAATACGAAATATCTAATTGGCAAATCAATCAACATATGAGCTACTTATAATGGATCTAGTAGGTTGTACCCTATCAACATAAGCTAGAAGTTTCATTGTCTAGGCGTTGAAACGATTTCAATATGCTGAATAAAAGGGAGGCAATCTCCATAAGATAATCTAGTAGCAATCAATGATATTCCAAAATATTTAATAGGGAGATTGTTTATATTAATTTAGTGAGTCATAATTAACCAGAACCCAATAAAGTAAATATGAATGATTCTTGTTAATAAAAAGCTTAAATGGCTTATTAATATACTTAACAACATTATTAAGATTCCAATTTGAGGATGAATTATTATGTGAAAATAGTAAAAGATCATCTATAAATAATAAGCTAAACATCTTATTCTTTTAGCATTAGAAATGATATTTGAAATATTGTTTTTCTCAATTGATTTCATAATCGTTAAATTAAGTAAACGAGGAGATAATGGATCCCCTTATCTTATATCCCTTAAACTTTTAGTGACTTGTTTGAATCTCCATTCATCAAGATAGAACATAAGGTAGTTAAGGTGCATTAAGTTTCTAATTAATGAACTACACATGTGACCCAATGGTTTTGAAAGTGGCCTTTAAAAAGTTTCATTTCATCATATCAAATGCTTTCTTAGAGTTAATTTTCAGCATGCATCTTTTAGTGACATTATTTCTATGATAGTCTCCGAAAGCTATTATGCATGGAGTATATTATCTTCTTTTTTCCCTACCAATATTGAGGGATGTTTAGAGTTCATTGACGATAAAAGAAAAGAAACCATCCAACCTATCTATTGACAATTTTTCTTTTAAACAAAGCAATAATATGAGATTGGCCTAAAAGTATGCAAGAAATTAAATTCTTAAATATTAGGTATTAAGGTTTAAAATGTGATAATTACTTTCATCAAAAGTATATCTCTATGAAAGAAGTCCAAATAGATTTAGCCAAATCATTTATATAACATTATAGTTATTTTTAGGAAGGAAAAGCTATTCCAACCATCAATGCATGGAGCTTTATAGGGGTCTAAGTTGAGCATTATGTAATTTAATATCATTCTTAAAGAGGATATATAATCTTAGGGATGGAGTGCTATTAAATCATATTCAAAGAGGGAAAAAAGAAAGATATAATTAGGTGTTTAAGATTTAAAGCTTGATGACCAAAATCCTAACATCCCTTTACATTGGAATTTTTTGTTTGCCATGTTTACCATAAGCATCTTATGAGGTTTTGAGCTTGTAATTATACGTAATAATTATAGAAGGTTCCATTTTATAACCATAAGAGGAATTGCATATGTTGGGAGATATTTTGCTAAGATTAGTTACCTAATCTATATAAAGAGGTTACTACCAATGCTAATAAGGTCTATCTACTCCCTTCTAAAGACTATTTCGTTTCTTTCTAACTTGATGAAGCCAATAGTAATACTAAAGGTTAGCTTGAATATCTTGAGATCTCCCTAATTAGTGTGCCTTATTGTATTTGTCTAAAAAACTAAGCCGTTTAAATGATTAGCCAAATAGGAATTACTATAAAGATGTTAATGTTTAAGCCATATACAAAAGGTGAATTGACATTTAACAGTAGCTAACTTTTTTCTTATTAAATATTGCATAAAGCACATAAGGTACAATTGGGAGATCTAAGCTTGATTTTATCTCAAGTACTTAAATCTTTCCTTAATGGCGAGTCAAAGAATGAACATGCCTAATAAGGAGTAGGTTGGAAAGGATATAAATCTTGAGGGGAAGTTGAACATGTCTATTAATAATGAAGTTATTAAAAAATCAAAGTTAACAAATTCCTATATTATGTTGCTAGTCCTTTCTGCTTACTCAACTGCTCCATCTTTTATTACTATTCTTTCAAACAGCAGCTAGTCCCAATTTTTGATTAGTTTTCTCATATTCTTGTGAACTATTTATGCTCCAGAACATTCCTTATATACTCCTCATCTACTTCTCTACTTGATTTCCCACTTCTAGTGTGTACCAATTTGCTTCCTCAGCTGCACTCTTGTTTTTTATCTACTGGATCTTAGTATTATCTGCTAGAAAATAAATCTTTTAAATGATTTCTCACCATTTGGTTCAGCTTATACACCTTCTGTTTCAGTCTAGACACCCCTTTATGCTACCTCTCAACCAACTTTTGACATTGTCAGCTCATCAAATGCCAATAAAACATGTATACATGTGGCCAGCGATAAGATTACTAATGCTAAGTTGAGCTACTTTCCTCTGAGTAGAGATGAAGAGAAACAAATTATATCACATCCTATAGAAGTCCTTATGGGAGGTGTACAAAAATGGTACTCTAAACTAATAGATTTTTTATAAATGCATATTTGATCATATTTATACGCCCGTAATTAATATATTTTTGCTTAATATTTTATAATTTTGTTCAATATTTGGTACTTAATTTGTTCTAAGGGTATTTATACATTAGAAATGCCTTCATGGATAAAATAAAGAAGAATTTAGATGAAAAACGACATAAAATGAAGATTTGAAGCAAATAAGGGATATAAAGTCGTGTATCATGCTGTGTAAATTCCCCAGGCTATGTAGATTTGTGAATCTTGGAGATTTTAGGTTATAAAAGGTCTAGTACACGCTCATGTATCATACAGTGTATGTGCCAGAAAATGACAAGATTGGAGGCAAAATGGAAAAACGAACTTACAAAGGCAATTCCAGAGGCATAGATCATTCAAAATGGGCAATTTTGATTCAAAGAAGTGGAAAACACGAAGAAATCATCAAAAGATCCATTAGAATACAAGATCAAACCTCTATCTTGTAAGATCATTCGATAGGAGATAAAATGAAGGTTTAGAATTATAAACTCTTTGTTTCTATTTGTTTTTCTTTTTGTTTAATGATATATGGATGTTTGACTATATCTTAAAACCTATATTTGATTTATTTTGATTGATGTTTTATATTTTTATCTTATATTTAGTACTTAATTCACTCCAAATGCTTTGATAGGTGATAACTACCTTCATGGACTTAAAGGAGAAGAATTCGGATAAAAGCACAACATAAAGCTTATTTCTGCTAAATTGGCAACTTGACCACTGGAGCTTTACATGAACAAATATGAGGCTTATAGGGAGGTGATTCAAAAGCTCAAATTTAATACAACCAAGAGGTCCACAATTCTTATGTACAACTCGAGGCCCATAAGTGTTATTTTGAGGGACTAAAAAGGTCAAGAATGAGATACAAAACCTGTCTTAGCCTAGTCTGAACCTCCCTTGGTTTTTGGCTCATATATTTAGCTACAAGGCTTTAATTTAAGCAAAAGAGGATCCGTTGGAAAGCTTAGAATTTATCTACAATTTATGTGAAGAAGTCAAGACCTAAATATGAATATATCAAGGTCAAAAACCTTAAGGAATGGTCGAAAGTGCATCTGCCTATGCACTTCTGCACAGCCGTGCACTTTCTTAATTTTTAGACAATTTTGGTTATGCATGACCTCTAATGCATGGCCATGCAAAAAACTTTGCATCTTCCTAGAACCCTAAATTTTATGATAAAAAGACGTTTTCAGAAGGAGAAGAAAGGAGGAAACGTTGGGACGTGATTTCCAGACGTGGAGAATGTCCAAAAGGGTTGATTTTGGTCAAAGGAAGTGGAAAACACAAAGAAATCATTGACAAATCCATCAGAATTTAAGAAAATTTGATAAAAGACAATTAAGGAGATATAGAATTAGGAACCCATTTCTTTTATTTCTTTTTTCTTTCGATTTATGTTTGATTTCGTATTCGATCATGTGTAACTAAACGTCCAGTTAGTAATTAGGTTAGAAGAAACTTATGTTAATAGTTTGATACGATTTGATTTCTTTATTAATGAAATTAGTTTGATTGATTATTGTGATCTGATTACGTGTTTTATTGATAATTTAATCTCGTACGTAGAGATTGAGAAATCCTAGTGTAAGTAGATCTACCGTAATTAGAAGGAGTTAAATGTAACCCTAGAGATAGGATGACATAAATATTTCAAATTAGAGTTAAACCTAATAAAGGGACTCATAAATTGGTAACGTAATCCTATAAGTTTTAACCTGAGTAATTCGGTTAGAGACCTTAGGATTAGTTGCTAGTAGACTCAAGGTTAGCTATTAGCATACCAGTCTCCATAGTATATTTAACAAACAATTGCATGATAAAAGATCAGTCTATTACACGAGCCTAAATATTAATTTCTAATAACGATAGTTTTCTAAGTAAATTCCACTATCTTTGTGTTCGTTATTATTTCCTTTTCTTTAATTTTTTAAGTTTTCATTTCCTTTTTATTAAAAATCTGTATGCTAGATAATAGGGGAAGGGTAATTACTATTATTCATAGTCTTCATGGGATCGAACCGTACTTATTGGTACTAGCTATAGCTACACCGTGCACTTGTAGTTTATTACAATATTGACTAACACAAAATAGGTCAATCAAATTTTTGGCACCAATTGTCAGGGACTTTGATATTAGGAAAGCCTGAATGTTATTACTTTATCCATTTTCATTTTATTTTGTTTTACTTTTGTATTTATTTTCTTTTCTTTATTTTATTTTATTTTATTGTATTATATCTTAATGTATTTTTGACTTATTAATTTAATTATCTTTTGAATTTCTCTACTTGATCTTGAGTTTGTAGTTTAATATAGGAATTACGATTCTTTGTCATAGCCACAGCTCACAATGGAATGGTAGAGTAGATAGTATTTTTATGGGAGCCAGAATATGTCTTCATAAACTATGACATCACCATATGGGAGACCGAACATGTGTTATCAACTTCATGGTGTAGTATACGGGAACAACTGCAATTCAGAAGGGAATAATTCTTACGCCTATGGATGGAATAATCATGCTCCAGCTAAATACTTACAACACCAAGCACCTCCAGTTATCGAGCAGGGATTATATATAATACCATGCTTATTAATTTAACATAAAATTCTCAATAGGATGTTACTCAAAAGAAATTTCTTTGAAAGCATACTAATGGAGACTATTCATTATGAGTTTAACTGTTTTAGTGATTGAAAGTATTCATGTAACTAGTTATGGCTGTCGGTGAATAAGTGAATTTGATATACTTTATGAATTTTTTTTTGAACAAATGCTTTATGAGCATTATAATATTCTTTATTTAAAATCACATACACGAGTAAATGTGAATTATGTTAAGCATTTTCATTATTAAAAAATGATGAAAATTTTATGAATAAATAAGCATAAATAATTTCACATTGTTAACTTCAAACCAAATGAAAAGGATGAGAAAGAGTGGTGCTAATAGCTACTTAAGATAGTTACTTAGTTGAGAAACCTGGAGTATTCATGACAAGATGTTTACTCTCATGTAAAACAGGCTAGGTGACTGTTTAAACAAATCTTTAATGCTTTTGTTTTGTTTAATTTTATGTCCTATTAATAATATGTTCGAAAGTTAGGAATCATTTTATCTTATGTATATTCATCTTGTACATGGAATTAAGTTTTGTGATTTGGGTTGAAGTTTGAAAGATTATGAAGTAGATTGAAATAACTTATGAATTGATACAAGTAGATAGTTACTTAGAATTTTAATCCCTTGTGATTGAAAAAGTAATGGAGAATTTTGGTTGGTATATTTAATTGTTTGATTTTTTTAAGAATTGTTTTTGTTTGAGATAGAATGATGAAATTGATTTACTTTAAGAAAAGCAAATGCTTCGGTATAAAGAAGTTTAATGTATGCTAAATATATAATACTTTTAATGTGATTTTTTATAGCATTATGCTTTTATTTTAGACACTTTTAGAGGATTTGATACTCAAAATATGACGTATTTTGTTCTGTGTGGTATTTTTACCTGTCGAAGGAAAATGAAGAAAAATTTGGTTGATTTGGATCAATTTTAGAAGAAATGAAGAAAGACCTTATAATACAACACCTACATGCTACTCTTTTTGGGCTATATTCTAAGGTAGATATTTCTGTTTCTCCGTCATCACCCTACATACCCCTATCTTCCATCTTTGATAAACCAACAAAAACTAGACAAATCTCCTTATTCGTCTCGTGTTGATGGTACTATTTTATAGGAATAGTTATATAAAGGGTTAAAAGACAACTCAGCAGGTACAATGGACACATGTTGTGTTTATGTTACTCATAAAATAGGATTTTGAGTTATTAGAAGAGGAGACAATGAAAAGGGGAGAGCTTGTTAACTAGAGGAGATCTTGAAAACATAAAAGAGTCATTTAGAGCCATTCTACATAGGCTATTGATCAAGGAAAATTTAATACTTGGAAGAAGAACAAGAATTAAAAAAGATTCAAGATTCAAGATTCATGATGATTTTTATATCTTTTTTGTTTTTGTTTCTTGTTTGATTATTAACTAAATAGGACATAGATTTAGGTGGGATGGATCCTAGGATTTGATATGTTGATCTATCATTTGGTATAATGAATTTCTAAATTTCTTAAGATTTATCCATACTGTTATAATTGATTAAATATTTGATTCATACACTAAGATGAAGAGATAATTTGTGTGGTTAGATCACAATAGGGATAAAAAAGGGTTAAGCATAAGTTACTCGAAAGAGAACTGCGAGATCTTCTTGGGTTAAGGTAAAATTGATCATGACAATTTATAAATCTAATTGATGCATTCTAAAGTTGTATTTTTTTAGAAAGAGATTTCAATTGATTGAATATAAGGATATGAGTTATACGTCTTGAGAGGGAAAATAATGGTGACTTGAGAACTTTTACTGGACCATGAAACTAGAATTGTTCATTAATTTAAAGAGAAGTAGAATATCGTAAAGTCTCAGGGAACACCTTACCTAAATCTAGCTTATTCAAAGACTTATTCTTTGTTAATTTGCATGATTATTTTATTTTCCTTCCGAGCAAATCATAATTATTAGTCTAGATAATTAATTTTGTGAATAGTTGGTAGCCAATCAATTGTCCTTATGGGATTGACCGATATTCACTAGAGCTAGCTACAACTATACCATGCACTTGTGGTTAAAACACGCATTATTAAAATGGGAACAAAAGTAGTATAAAGTAATCTTCAAAACATCTTTTGTAACTTGTCAAATTAATGTATAAAGTCAAAAATAATAAAATACTAAAAGAATGAAAAAAAGGCATGGACCCGAAGTTAACAACAATTCTATTAGATAAGACACTACAAAAAGGCATTTAGCAACCATTCAAAATCTTCTCGAAGTAAGACATTGTTTAGCCAACATTTCAAGGAACATAAATAAAGAGAAAAAAATGTCAAAATAGTTTGAACATCAAACCCTTCTTCTTACGAAATGGAGGCAATAATCAAGAAATGATTATTGAATTGTGAACCATCCAATAAAATAAGAAGAGATATATTTCAATTATATAAGTGATAAAAACTCCTAATGATGGAATAAGGCTTCATATGTCCAACTACCTCTTAAGTTGCTTTACACAATACACAAAAGTTAGGAGAATCTAGATTACTAGCAATCTTAGACATTGCCTCATCTTCAAGTAAGGCTACAAGATAAATAACCAACGAAAAATATTTAAACATAATGTACACAATTTTCCTTTATGAAGAGTAGTTCATCTCATAGGCATTACGCTCAATTATGAATGGTAATTTGGACTTGTCAAATAAAATCTGCTTATAATGAATGTAGAACCAAAGAGATGCCTTCCCCTTTATGTTCTTTGAAATCAAAATAATCTCGCAATCTTTCCTTTCGAGATTTGAGAGCTTTTCAAATTAGGTATGCAAGAGAAAATTAAGGTCAAGATTTTATGAAGGTAGGTTATGTTATGTTGGAAAAATAGGTCATAGGTTATGATATGGACAAATGGGTCATTTGATCATAGGTAAATTTGGGCTTAATCCACGTGGATGTACATCTGTCCACAATTGCATACGTCTAGATGCCAAGCTAAAAGTTTACAATAGCCAAAAAAAACAAGAGAGGAGGCCAATGGAGTCAACGGTTTGATTTGAGTTACTGCATCAAATTCGTTCGCATAATTGATTAAAATGCAAATGCTTTGAACGGAATGAAACCTCATGTCCAAGGACCTAAAGCTCGAGAATAATGGAAGTGTCTCAGCAGCCAGCAATCAAGCCTTTGCCGAACAAACTTGTGAGTTAACTAATTGAATGACTTGTCAAAGTGATCAAGAAAAAATTGTCTGTACAAAGAAAGGAAACACAATAAGAGTGATTTATCTGAATAAACAATTAATCATTGCGGGTATGAGATTGTCTCTCTCCCCAGATTAATGCCACAGCTGACTGCAAAAATCATGACTTGACCTCTTGATTGATATAATATCTGAAAAAGAGTCAACTAACTGTCCTGCCAAACTACTAGGATCATCAATCAAAGTTTGGATGAAGGTATTAACCACCCTACGTTCCTGTTCCGATGATCTCAAGCTAAACCAAGTCAATAATTTCAACCTGAATTCCTGATTAATGTAACCCTCGCATTCCAGCCAGCGGATTATCTTCACACAGTACTCAAAATTCTCATCCAAACAACCTGATCCATTGGAAACATGAAATGGTGACCCATTTATCAGGGTGCTGTCACAATCATGTACCTCTTCATTTACAACTGCAGTCCTTTTCCTATACAACTCTGGCCGGGAATCAACAGCAGGCGCCTCTCCACTTGGCCCATGACCCCATATCCGAAATTCATCAGTAACACGGGATCTTGTTAAACCCTTTTTCTCTATTTCACGAGAGGCAGCATCGTCATCTGCCTCAGTTGTCTGTTCCAGGGTAAAACCATTGTCCTCATCCCGAGAAGAGTCAAATGGTGGTGTTAGCTCTTCATTTAAATCGGGCACTGAAACGACATTTAAGTCAAGACCATGTGAGGCTGGTGGCAGCTTATCTTGTAAAATTTCAGGTTCGACTAGTTTGCTAGCTGCACAGCATTTCTCATTATCAGCACTACAAAATCCTTCAAGACAGCCTTGTTGCTGAGCCCTGGCCAAATGGAGAACTTTCCCAAGTTCTCGAACCTTAAATCCAGAAGAATTTATAGCTCCTGTAGATTTAGATCCCCCCTTGGCACTAGACATACTTCCTCCGCTAAGGCTATTCTCTTTCTTACCATTTGTAGCTTCAGAAGCACCAGGATTCTTGTGAATTATCTCTATGCTCTTAGTAAAACACTTAGCCTCAGAGTGCCCCAAGTCACCGCCTTCTGTGTAAGAAACTATACGAAAAATATACTCAGTGCAAGGCTGTAGATTGGATATTAAAATCCTCCTCTGAGTTCGTGGAAAAACACAGACAGGGTCAATTCTGTCTGTCTCTTCTCTGCTTTTACGATACCAGAGCTTGTAGCCCTTTATATCAGATGACGATGCGTTAGAAAAATCTATCAGAATAATTACCACTGATGAAGAAGTCAACTCTTCAAATAAGAATTTGCAAGCTGCAGGAAATGAGTCCTCTGAAGAAAAAAAAGAAGGATTATTTTATTATTTTCTTCATAAAGATATTGTCTGACATACAGAAAATAAAACAACCAACCACAATTTTTCGAATTTCTGACCTCTAAAATTTGGTTTCCCATTAGCTATGGTTGTCAGCCATTCATTTGCTTTGGTAATAGCAGCAGAGCAAAGTTTCCCCACATCACTACCAATAGATAGTCTGCTTACAATACCACGAGCCATTTTAGCAGAAACGCCATTGACTGGACCAACTTCTGTTTCTAACTTTGCTTTTGCATCTTTCACAATATCATGCAGTTCTTTGAACCTTGTAGTCCCATCCAGTAGCCTGTAGCTCAGGTATATCCTATAGCAGAGCACATCAACACGACGAGCATCCTTGGCTATAATTAGCTGCTTCTTCCAAGATCTGTCAATATTAATCTCATCATAGAAATCCAATGAGCCCAAATATTGATGTCAACCACGCAACAATATCATCCATGTCATTGCTCTCTACTTCAATTACTAATTAGAATAAGAAAAATCCTTCAAAGGATGTCATTTAAGTGGTAGAAATGAAATCAAGGTAACACAGAGCAATCAATGAGGTAGTGAACCGGCATTAATAACACTCTTTTTCAACCCAAGGAAATTTTTATGTTAGATGATCAGAATTTTTTTTTTGGGAAAAAGCTAAAAGTGCAGAGAACTGTACGTTGTCAAGCATATCAACTTCAATTTCACATAATGGATGACACATGATTCAAGGTCAACTAGTGACACAAGTGAAGTTGCTGTAATTATCATTTACATACCCAAGTACTCCAGAAACTTTACCACAAGAAGCACAGCAATAGCTGCCATCTAGCTGCATCAACTGGCCAAGATCAACAACCCCGGCCTTTTCACGATGAAGGGCACACTCAATGTGACAAGACTGCCCACAAGAATCATCCTGACCATTTTCAGATGTACAAACCAACCAGAGACTGGGATCTTTGTTATCATCAAATAAATGACAGATACAGCATGAGCATCTTTTGCAAAATGTGTTATCAATGGGCAGAACAGCTCTACATGCAGAATTCTGGCATACCCAGGTACTTGGGGAGCCTATATCTGGGCTCTGCTCAGAATCTGGTAGGATTCTTATTGGGGTTTCCCCCTTCCTTTGTTTCTTAGAAGAAGGCTGAGTGGGACTAGAAGAAGCTTTCTTCAGCTCCTGCTTCTTAAGTGTTATATTACTTGTCTTTGTAAGTTCTGTCATCTTCCCTTTTGATGAAGCTGAGTGTTTTTCATCCTTGTCAAAGCAAGTCTTAACAAGTTCCTTTTTTGGACCAGACTTCAGAAACTCCTGAAGGAGTTCTGGGCTTTTTGAAGCATCATCTGAGTTTCCATTTTTTTCTGGCGTGCTTTGCACACTTGAAGAGAGGCTTCGAACTCCACAAACTGAATGAATACAAGAGACCAACCTAGAAAAGGTGAGGATGTCTTCCGGAAAAATGTAACAGTTTGTTCCTTCTAATGCAAATTCTGATGGTATACCCATCCATGCACAATGCAAGAGTTATTGAGCAATGTGGGTTATCTGGGCCTGCAATGCCAACCTTCCTTTGGTAGGGGAATCCGATTTTTTGTTCGCTTATACAGCTTTCAATTTTAAGTAACTAGATAATTTATATGGGTACTAAATGACAGTCATTTGGTGTTAACCAAGGTTCTCTTGTCCCCTATCCACATCGTTATATTTAAAGCTGGAGTTGTTCCTTAGCTCATTTTGCTAATCACTAATTTGAATGCCACGCCAGTTACTATGGCAAAGATATCTGCTGGGGAAAAGTTTGTTCAAGCAACTATAGGCCTACATGATATACAAACAATTTTAGTTTCATCAGGGACAATATAATGATCAGGAAAAACATCAAGACTTCAACACCATACTACATAGCTGCTTCTTTATAGAAACTTACACATCTTCATATTTGCTGATGATAACATAAGAAGAGGGTAATTAATTGGACCAGTCGAAAGAAAATTCCACAAAGCTTTCTGTTCTTCAGCAAGTTAATATGAATATATGGACTTGTTTAACGATAATCCAATGTGGAAAGAGGCAGCATCAAACAAGGTGAGAAAGTTGTTTTATGTACATCATTGATACTGAGCGGTCTATCACAATCTATTGTCATATGTACATCATTGACACTGAGAGCTCTATCACAATCTAAACTAAAAACAGTAAAAGATAGGTTCAAAAGCTTTCATGAAGATATATTATCCAATTATCAAGTTGCTATGTTTTACCATCCTCACAAAAGAAATCTCATTAAAGTGCTAAATATTGTGGTTTGGTAGCTATAGTCATGATTGTAGATTCTCTGGTTGTCAAAGTGCAAGATAAACTTTTAGAAAGACATGCTTCTAAGTTTCATTGTTAATATGATCACTGACACATATAAATGGTGCATTCTATACAGATTTTCAGTGCGGAGAAAATTATTACAACAATTCAATAGCATTATTCTGATGTTTAGATATCAGCATCTGACATTTTCACCACTTGTTTATAGTAACTACAAGCTCATGGCCAAGTAGCGGACTTGGATAAGAAATCCAAGAAAACTTAGACATTGCATTTCATTTGGATAGAAAGAATTTTGAATCAGAATAAGACCCTAGCAACTGAAATATAATTGCTGTTCCACAATATGTATTAGAAGTGTACATTAGGTGGAAATCACCTTGGAAGGCTTAACGACAAACTAGCCATCTATACTGTTCAATTAAAAGACTTTGTAAACACCACTTCTCCATCTCTCTTTCAATAGCAGTAACAATGTTTTAGTTCCCATGACATTAACATTATAATTGACAAACTGTTGGGGATTTAGTTACTCTGAGAAGGAATACACGACGTGGGCATCAAAATTAAACAATATCAAACAGTAAGTCACTCAAGAAATGGCTAAGCTCTTCTATCAAACATAGCACCAGGATATTATAGCAACAGGACTCATATCGCATCAGGAAAGCCCTTAAAGTCAACTTCTCGCCGTAGACCATAAATAAACCTCTGTTTTCATGTTAAAATGCAAGAACGGCAAAGAATGGAACACAAAGAAGGGAGTAAACGAAGTTCCATTGGATGAGGATGGCGGTCAGCATACCTATAGAAAGAAACTTATCGTCCAAATCCATTTTCAAGAGGGTGGATTTCGCCCTGCAACAACAAAATGTCAACGTAAAGTGAAGAAATTGACTCTACAAATAAGAAGTTGAAGCAAACATAATGAGACTATTAGATTCAGGCAATAAAGAATAGGTATTTGTTTTTCACTCCTCTGGTCTGGTCAGGTCATCAAAAAGAGAACACTGAAATACCGAACCTTTCATCTTTCTGATTCCCAAACTTTTCTACCCTATATTTTTCCAGCTAAATAGAAAAAATGAGTTAAATAAATAGAGCATATATAATTCAGGTGATATTGTATGAGAGTAAGTACAATTTCAACTTCATAGTAAGTAGTTAAATGCTGTGTGTGCAGTTTATATATATGAACAGGAAGCAATGAAAATATAGTAAGGCAGGCAAACTTATGAAAATTCCCGATAACAGTAACCAGCAGACAAGTCCGCATTGTCCCAATGTAAACGTAAAAAACAAACGAAAGTAGAAGAAACAAGAAGGAGAGCAGAATGAAAGGTGGAATGAATTTTGAGTAGATCAGGAGAAAGAAAAGAGAGCAGATCTGAGAACAGAGAAGTGAAGTGAGTCCAAAAGAGAGAGAAACGTACCTGAAAGTAATGAGAGACAAATCTAGGGTTTTAGGAAAGAGAGAAAATGCTGCTTCATCTTCTTCTTTGATGAAATTGGGAGTTGGCAAGTTTTCAAGAGTTTGATGAGAACAGAACAGGGCGGTGGCTCAAGCAATTTATTGTTTTCAAGACGTTGGTTGGATCGTGTCATCCTTATTTAAATGCAACATAAGAAAGAATAATAGCAGCAAAATGTAATATTTATTTCTACAAGAAAATAAACATGTAAGTTTTGGTCACACATAAATAATAATAATAATAATAATAGGGTGAAAAAGGGAAACCAACAAAGAAAGCAGACTGACACTTTGGGTTGGGTACCTTGTATGATTGGATTCGGTTCGTTTTGTTGTTCGGATACTAATATTACCCTTTTTTTTTTTAACTATAAGTTGCACCAAACCAGGAGGAGGGGTCCGTCTAGGTAGAACATGAGTTCATCAAATATCATCAACTGCTGCTGCTCCGTACGAGTCTAGAGATCACTCGTTCAATTATCCTCTCTAACCACTCTATCTGGACAGCTGTTCATGATGGAGATATTTCATTACAGGACTACATAAATATTCAATCTTATCGTCAAATTTCATATGAACATCTACCTAACAAAATAGTGGGCTATTTGATGATCATTCTTAAAATTAACTACATAAAAAAAAGACCAATCATTTACTTCCAAAACACACATCTTTGACTATTCCCCTAAGGTAGGCACTACATCTATCATTTTGTTTAATTCAATAAAACATGGAATCAATGGATGCTATTAATTCTATCATGCCCTTTTTAATCTTGTTTTTACCAATTTTATAGATCCAACATTTTGAATGATTGCATAGACATACCTTCCAACCCTCATTTTCATTATATGCATGCATATTACCTGTAGCTCTGAGAATAAGAGAGGCTAGATTCAAGATATATTATTCAAGGGAAGAAAAAATTACCACATCCATGCGTTTAGGTATTATGTCAAGTCTAGTGCCAAATTGCTGAGAGTTAAACGCCATACATGCAATCAAGTTAGTTCCTAGCAACCTTTGGAGTTTTATCCCACAATGCACCTTCACTAGCAACATCAATCATACTCTTAGTGGCATGCAAAATTTCCTCATACAAGTAGTGAATAAATAGTATTCATTGATTCGATGATAGTGCAAAACATCATATAACTTTTTGAAACGTTCCCATTTTTCATACAAAGACTTCATTTTTCTAACATATAACACAAATTTCTTTCTAAATGGATATTGCCCTTCGGTCTACGAAATGCCTATCCAGAAATAACATCATCATAAAATTTCATGTGGAGATAAATAGTAAGTATTAAAGTTAATCCTTCACTACATCTTCTCTAAGCTTGATTTGTTCTTCCACAGGTTTCATACTTATTCACACCATATGGAATTCCATTATGTGCTTATGAGAATCTTCTCCTATAAGACTATAAATGTGGGAAAGACATGTATTAGTATAAATTTTAATTCAAGCGTGTTATTGATCTCTAAAGTAGGGAATATGATGAAGAAGGTTATGGATTCATATCAGGGCCAAAAGCTCCTTCAAAGTTCTATATACCATTGCCATTTCCTCTTATATTTTGGATTACTATCAAATAAGAATTTATGAATTTAACTTGTCTATTATGATCTTTGTTTTGATTCCTTATTTAACCTACAAAAAGTTCTTCCAATTTTTTTAACTATAATGTAAATTAACATGATTAGAAAAATGAGTAACAAGTATACATGTTTAAGGAGTCAAATATAAATAAAAATATTAAAGCTACTAAATTAACTAAAATACTCTATGAAAATGGTGCCAAATTTTATATGTTGCCTCTTACATCTAAAAAATAAAACCTTACTACTAAGAATATATATAATAGCAATAGGAAGAGTTAATCCAACAAAGAGTACCTAGTCTGGATTTGTTCTTTGTAAACAAGAAAAAATAAGTAGTTATTTCGATTGTAGTAAAAAATTATAAAAACATAAATTAAAATTGTGAATTAAAATATAGAAAAGATAATTCGTAACTAAGTACACATCCACCTTGGAAATGATATACTCATTATCAATACTAGAATAAGTCAATTTACTATAAGAATATTCACCATTGCAATTATTTACTATATTTCCTTAGTTGTAGTTAATTAGAAAGAGATGGAACAAGTTATAGTTAATTAGAAAGAGATGTAACCTAATTCACCCTAAATACTAAACAACCTAAGTCACATGTATGAAAATTTAATATACTAGTAGCCTTAAGAATTAGAAAGAACGATAAAATAAAACAACATAAGCCACATATTGTCATAACTGTGAAATCTTATCAAATTCTATAACCTCTCTCCAACTTTGCTCTAGCAATTTACCACATTGCCCCTTCCTCTTTTCTTTTTTTGAAAGTTGCCTCATGCGACATGTTTGTTGCCACTTTGGTGCAAACCTATGAGGGGTCTTTGTTCCATAGAAGGCATTCTATTGACCCTACATCGTCATGCGACTAATAGCATTGAAGCAAGAGGGATAAACCTCACTAAGGAGGAGTTCCCTATATTAGCTCGCAATGCACAGGCTACTAAAATGGTGAATCTTCAGCTACAATGAAGCCACCTAGTCAACCTGATATGGTCTGAAAAACAGATTAACCACTCAACATAATAAAGGCAAACTTGGACACTTTTAAGATGTCATGGTGGATGGAGTCCTTACTCCACCTGTGGATTTGATCAAAGTTAGAGCTTCAGTATCGTCCTCTATACTTGTTGGATTCATTTGGCATAAAAGACATACCTTTCCAGTATTTCAAACCTAGGTTCCAAACAGGTGGAGCAAGAAAGGCCTAGAGAGAAAAAGATGACACATTCTTATTCAAATTCAGCAATGAGACATTTCTAAGTGAGATTCTTGAACAAGGGCCTTGACATGTTAGGGGATAACCTCTGTTCTTACAAAAATAGAAGCTAGGTATTCAATTAGATAGAGGTAGTTTTGATACCATCACAATTTAGGTCAATTTCCATACGGTTCCTCTAGAATTTTAGACCATTGAAGGGCTTAGCTACCTAGCTAACTCCCTAAAGAAGCCTATTTGCATAAAAATACAAACTGTAAGCATAAAGAGGATTTTCTTTGCTAAAATGTTTGTGAAAATAAAAAAGAATGTTGAATTGCCTAACAGCTCATAAGGCTAGGAGAGAAAAAGGCGCTAGTAAGAATAGATATACCTATTACTTAACCCTAGAAGCCTAATAACTTCAGCAGAAAATGGAAACCCACAGGCAAAACTTTCAATACAGTAGGATACGATGAGCTTATGGGATAGGATACGCAAACTAATTCTAGTCACTTCAACAATGAATAGAATTTAGAGAAGGAAAGTAAAGAGGTTGAGATTGTTACATATAAGGAAATGTGTAAGGCTCTAAATAAAAGGGAGTCATGCACTTTTCTTAATACAATTACTCAAGATGTTGCTTAGGAGAAGGATAAGGAGACTGGTGTTACAAGCTTATGCAGTGATGAAGATACTTTACAAGTTGGTAACAATATGGAAGAAGGAAGTGACCTTACTATTAGCTCCAGAAGAAAATCAAAAGGAAAGAAAGGGAATAACAAGGCAAAAGGGGTCAACCTTGCTTGACATGACAGTGCTAATCTAGAATGTTATAAGGTTGAATGACCATCTAAACAGACAAGCTATGAAAAAGGTAATTCTAGAGAAGAAACTATGGATTGTAGGACTTATTGAGATAAAAATAAAGTAGCTTCATTTGCAAAAATGTCTCAGATTTTTAGGGACTGAATGGAAAATGCTTACTATTCATTCTCACATTCAAACGAGAGGATGATATGTGCTTATAATTCAGAAAAAGTAGAATTATGTCTAGCACGAGAATTTGATTAACTCATACATCTAAAACGCTAGATTCAAGATTTGCTTATTATGTTTGAACTAACTTTGATTTATGTCTCAAACTTCTTATTTCAAAAAGTTAAACTCTACGATGACATTAAAGAAATAAATGTAGTAGTAGTTGGTGCTCTGGTGATTACTAGTGATTTTAACTGTATTTTATCCCCTCTAAAGGATAGAGGTGGTAGAATATATCATAGGGGTACTTGTAAAGAGCTCATTGACCTTGTGTAGAAGGTTGATCATGTGGATCTTAGTTACACAGGTCACCTTTCACCTAGAAAAACAAACAGAGGGAAGTTGCTAAGTACGAAGAAGTTGGATAGAGCAATGGTAAATTAGCATTGGCTTAATTAATTCTCACAGTCATATGCTCATTGTGGTGACAATGTTTATTCTAATCACTCTTAGATTGAAATTTTAAGTTTATACCCTTTTAAATCATCTATAACTCTTTTTACGTTTTTTTAATGGATTAACATAAAGAGAAGGTTTTCAGGAGATGGTATTTAGCAAATAGGGAAAGGAAGTGAGAAGCTATAGTGTAACACCCCACTCTCGCAAGACACGTGTAGGACCTCGGCCTCTCGGGCCTAGCGTCCACAGGAACTCGGCCTCTCGGACCTCGCACCCACCCATTTGTAGATATTATCTGCTTTGGACCTCGGCCTCCTAGGGGGTAGATTGTAAGATCCCACATCGGTTAGAAAGGAGAACGAAGAACCCCCTTATAAGGGTGTGGATACTTTCTACTTGTAGACGTGTTTTTCATACCCTAATGCACCGGATCCTATCAGAACTCCAAAGTTAAACGAGTTAAGGCTAGAGCAGTATCAGGATGGGTGATCTCCTGGGAAGTCCTGTGAAAAACAAAACCGTGAGGGTGCGAGGCCCTAGAAAGAGGCCTTGTGGACAAGAGGCCCGAGAGGCCGAGGTCTTACAACATGTATCTGACATCTTGAGTGATGTCCGAGTGCATACCTCGCAAGGGTGGCATGCTAGAATAGTCAAACATTTGAAACTTAGCACAAAATTTTCAAATTTGTCATATACGTATATGAAAATCAATAATCAATTGGGCCCACTATATTCATAAACTTTTTCAATCACAAGGGTTACAAACATTTCCCATTTGGAAAGTTATTATAAAATAGAAATATTTAATACACATGTTATAATACTTCTGAGTACATATTTGGATACATAACAATGAACTATATATGCAGACGTGAACTGATCCTGACTTCTATCTTTCATTTGAATGCAATGGCTATACTCCCGTTTGCCTAACAGGGTAACTCTTCTGAGCCTAAAAAATATTGCAAATTTTGGGTGAGTTTTTCAAACTCAGTAAGTGACCATCCTCGATGGCCTACTCAATCACATAACACATTACATCATATTTTCATATAATTTACATCACTTCATTTAACATATAGCATCACATTTAAAGCAGTCAATTTAACCATTTCAATCATTTAAAGTACACATATAATCTATAATATAATGCGCACGAGAATCTATAATGTAATGCGTATGAGGCTCACTTTCATTTATTACTTTGTTGTGACCGAGTACCTATAACTGGCCCGTATCTATTGTGGATAACGGGCTTATTGATAACTGTCCCGTATCCATTGAGGATACCAAACTCATTTTACATAGTGAGCCTTTGGCTCTTATACACTTTATAAGCTTTAAGCTCTTTTTCACAATATGAGCTTTAAGCTCTTTTTTGGTGGCTACTCCGGTCGCAACTACCTTTATGTTTCATGCATTCATGTAATGTAATGCATCACATTTTCATATTTTCAGTCAATCATATGATTGAACATTCATATTCAGATGACATTTATGCATCAAGTCTCTGACCTTCATTGTCCAGCATCAACATAAGCAAATCACATTCATATCAATCATATTCACATTGCATAATAATCAAAACCGTAGTCATTCAATGCAGAAATTGAAATCAGAACAAACAATAAAATAAGACCATCTAGGTTGAATCATAATACACTACAGATTAGAATTTGTTTCCAAGATCTGGAAATGTCTGAATGCAGACGTTTATCCTGCACATCCAAATTATGCAATACACACATTGCACACACTCATATTAATAACTTTGCACAATTATAAGCATTCATTTATGCACAAATGTGTATACAAAATAAGTACAATGCATGCTTAATGACAATCCCGAGTATGTTATCCGATTTCACATCTTATGCTCATTTTCATTTCATAATTCAATCACTCATCATTTATTTTCTAGCATCATTTTCTCTCATAATAACAGTTTCTCATTCACTTTAATTTAATACCCATTACTCATTTCCTTTGAATCACAACTACAATCATATGAACCTCTTCATTTCCATTATACATATGTTTTTTATGCTTTCAAACCAACAATTCATTCACTAATGTTATTCTAACATTATATAATCATACAATATCCCAACTCTCATTCTTTCTTATAATTTCTCCAAATTTCCAGACCTTCGGGTCTATTTTCTATAAACATTCTGACAATGGAAATGTAGTAATTTGATAATAATTGTTGGCCCCCGAAACTTCCTTGAGGAATTAAGTATGATTTGAATAAATTATGAGGTTTGATGGATTTATTTTTGGAGCTATTATTCATGTCAAGGTTAGTAGGATTTGTATGACAAAGATTAATTGAATTGAAGGATTAAAGTTGTAAGAATGAATTAAGGGCAAAATGGGCAAGTCACTTAAGGTTATAAGACATAAGGCTTAAGTGAAGGGCAAAGTGGACCTTTCATATTCATTAAGAGAATAAATTAGAAGAAGAAAAAGGAAATGAAGAGAAGGAGAAGAGAAGCCGTCGGTGGAAGCAAAGGAGAAAAGAAGGGGAAATGCTAGGGTTTGTCAGATCTTGAAGAATTTGAAGAATCGTGGAGCTAAACAAGTAAGTTTGAGCTTTAACCTTTCTTGATTGTTAGATGAAGCATGATTAATGTTAGTTAAAAGTGAAAATGAAGAAGAATATGTGTAGGAAGTTGTCGAGAATTGGGTGTTGTAATAGGTTTTGATGTTTTGTTTTGATTTTGTGTTGTAATGAGCTTAGAAATGAAGTATAAGAGATGTATTAGTGTTAATATGGGTTATATTTGAAGGATAGGAAGTGTATGGGTGAAAAATGTCAAGAAAACGTGTTTTCGGAGGTTTCTGGGGTTGCACGTCGCGACCTCCACTTGCACACGTCGCGACCTGCACCAGTTTTCTCGTCGTGACGTGCTCCAGCTCCTCGTCGCGGCGAGCCCCATTTTCCAGCACTGACATACTTTAGTATTTTGGGAATAACGTTTGCTATAGATGTCTGATTGAGGTGATTTGTGATTCGTTTTATAACTAGAGACATAGAGCTACAATTGTTATGAAGGAATGAAGTCCAAATTCGGCCTAAAAGAATATCAAATTTTGGATATAAGTTGAGTATAGATTCTTGTTTCAGCATAAGGATAGTCCCAGCATGTTTTGGCTATAACTCTTAGAGTATTGAACCAAATTGAATGATTTTGGAGTCATTAGAAACTTAAGACAATGGGGGACATTGTTCTAGAAGAAAGTATTATCAAATTGCTTCATTTACTTGATC
>JANZLH020000369.1:1664368-1684931 GCA_026770325.2 Erythroxylum fimbriatum
GTCTCGGGTGAAATTGGTGTTTTTGGCCAGTGTGTGTCCGTTAAGCGGACATGCATGTCCGTTTAACGGACAGCCTCAGGTCAGCTATAGTAATTTGCGATTTTGACCAGTTTAGATTGCGAATCTCGCTTTGAGGCCTCTAATACGAGTTGTAGCCCTGGATGTAATCTTTTGAACTGTAAAATTTGGGGTAAATCAGACATTGGTAGCAAAAGTTATGGCGTTTTTACTAAAGTATGTTCAATGGGAAATCCGGTTTTGAGCACGTGGTACTTATTAGGTCATATCTCTTTCGTCCGACCTCCGATGGAGGCGAATCTTGTGGCATTCGTTTTCTAACATATTTTCCTACCTTCCCTTAAAATTTCATGGCTATTGGTTTCAAACCCTAGAAGTTTGATCTTTTGAAAGCGAGTAGTCGGGTTGGACAGCTTAATCGGGTTTTGAACAAACATTGGATTTTTGTGCATATCTTGAGCTATAGACCTCCAATTTAGGTGATTCTTGTGGCAATGGTTTTCTAATACATGTAGCTATCTCTCCATAAAATTTTGTAGCAATTGGAGTTGATTTGAGGAAGTTTGTATTAGAGCAAGTAAGAGGTCGGCTAAGAGAGCATGATTAGGGTTTTGTGCATGTTGTGGTATTTTGACGATATCTTGAGTTGTAGGACTCCGATTGAGTTAATTCTTTCACCAAATTGAACAAGAGATATAAAGTTATGATTTCTATGAAAAATCCAAATGAATGCAAGATTTTAAGTTTTCTAAATTCGGTATGCGCGTAGAAGAATTAAGTTCAATCATAGTGACTGGTTAGTTTGGGCTCCCCTTGGAGCATCTTATGAGCAAATTTTTGGGATGTCTTGAGGAAATAAAAATGCATAATAGTAAATGCGAATTGATATTTGTCCATTGAGGGTTCATTGATCGAACCATTCAGGGTAATAGCCACGCTAAATGTATTATGTTTCGCTACTTGGGTTAGGCTCCGGGAACGGGGTCCAACATATTATGTCTCGATGTACACTATATTAGGACTCCATACATTTAATACTACGTTTATATGCAAAAAATGTCACCACCTATGGTAGATAAGTCACTCGTTTACCTTAAAATGAGAATACTATCACTGAAAGGAAGATTACCACGCTTGAATAAACAATATACTACGGCTTCATACATCCAGTACCATGTATAAGTACAAGAAATATCTTTACCTATAGCAAACAAGTGACACCTTTACCATAAAATGAGAATATCATCACTGAGTATATAAAAAATAATACTATACCTTAATAAACATAATACAAGTGTTGTATATATCCAATGTTATGTCTTTGTACAAAAAAAAAGCAGCACTTACAGGTCATAACAAATAAGTCACACCTTAGTCATGCTCTCTCCTCTCATCTCCACCAATGGTCTTAGTGTTGAGGCAAGTTTTAATCTATTTAAAACCCTCAATATACTGCAAATGCATAGGTCATGGGATAGTATATGAGGTGTCGATCCCTTGAGGAATTATCGAACTAATCTAATTCTAAGTTATCTAAGGCCTAAAGAATTACTAAAATGAAAATAAAAACTGAACAGAAAAGTAAACAAGTGAAGATGATTGACAGAAAGTTAATTTGTAAAATTAACACAAAAGAAATCAAATATTGACCACCACTAAATCACAAAGGAAAATTACACAAGAAAAATTACCAAATTATGAGAAAGGGATTTATCCTATCATCAATGCTAACCTAATCACTTTTGTGCTAATGTGTTGTCAGTTTTAGACTATCGAAGGATGTATTACTCTCTCTCGAGTTATAATCACTAAGCCCTAATTAATAAACCCTAATTAAGTCGAGTTACCAAAAATGTCATCTCTTGATTAACAATCAACCCATAACCTAATCAGTTCTTAAGCCTTTTAATAAACAACCAAGTCTCACACGACATCTCTCTCTTTATAATTTCCGATTTGATTATTTACATAGTTTATTGGGTCGTTTAACTATGATTAACTAACCCGATCATTTTGCTTTCGGTTTACTCTCTTGATTTATTATCGAAGCATGAAGTTACAATAAATAATCACAACACCCAAATGAATTATCACAAAAACAACTAGATTAAAATTGAATCAAGTTTAAATACCTAAAGAAAAGTAAGAACATCATCAATCCCAAATCTATAAATATTATCATATCCATCTTACACATTCAATGAAAAAAAAATGACAAAGATGAAAATAAAATGTCACTTGGACGGGATTAGGATGGATGGGAAAGGAGTAGAAACAAAAGCCCACTCCTCTCTCCTTTTCTCTCTCTTCTTCTTCTTTCTTTTCCTAAAGTGACAAAAATTGGAGCTCCTACTAAGGTTCCTTTTCTTTCTTTATATAGTCATTTTTATTTTAGGTAAACCCTAGGATTTTCTCGGGTCCAAAAAGTCCCAAATGTCCCTCAGTAAGTCACGTTCGAGAGGTTGTTCGCACTGTCTGTCATAGGCCACAATTGTGGCACTTCATTTAGCTCTCTATCACGATTGTGGCAGACCAGGCCACAATCGTGACTCCCCCTAATTGGTTCTGTCATGATCGTGGGCCTAGGTCTGGCTCCAAGCTTCCTCCGATTCTCCTTCGTTCTTTCATATCTGTTCTCAATCACTAATAAATACATCAAGGCACCTCAAATACATAAAATTAAAGCACAAAAGCATGCTCTAACCCATATAACACTCAAAACACAAACATTTAACTAAATAACACAATCCTAATCTAACATGCACTAATTATTCAATTTAACAACTAAACAGATACTAAACTACCCACTAAAATATTATTTAACCTACCATTATCACTTAGCCATGCTCTTGGTTGATTTCTTTGACTTTAATCTGGCTTTTATTGTTCCATCGTTGCTTTTTTATACCCTTTAGCCTTATTCCAGTCTCCCCCTTGACCTGGTTCTTACTAGCTTGTTGTCTTCCTTTCACTCACCCCTTCTCTTCTTCGAACTGCTTTAATGGCAGTTTTGTGTTTTTACCTATTGTTTTAGTAGCCTATCAAAATCTATTACCATTTTTTAATTAATGTTATTTTCCAACCTCCTTAGTTAAAGTTATTTTTTTACCATTATTTGCTATTCTACAATAACTGAAGCACTAACATGTAGATTGATAACTATATGGTGAATTTCCACCATTGCCATTTTCTTCATCCCTTCCAAACTACTTCTCATCCCTCTACTCTTCTCCCTGATTCTAGTACCCCATAAACTAATGCCTCTCTAAGTAGGACTTGTAAGCAGGTGATGGGAGATCACCAGGTCTGCACTCTATAGTTTACTTTGCCAAAGGAACAAAATGGAAAGTTGATTGTTTACTGATATTGAAATACTTAAAAAAGGTGCTTATAGCTGGGATTCAGCTTTGGATGGGTTCTTTTACTATCAAAGACCTCCATTTCCAGTTATATACATAAATGGGCTTTCAATCTTTGGAAAAATAGGAGATTGGTTGAGGTCCTTCCATGTGAAGAAAACCTCATCCTCTTCTTTTTCTCTTTTACGTTTGTAGCTCTCAAGATTTTGGAAGAGGGGCCATAGCATGTTGCCTAACAACTATTATTCCTGCAATCCTTAGAACCGAGTCTAATTGTTGTGAAAGAGCTCAATTCTACCAAGAATTAATCACTTTTTTATACTTCTATAATATCAATAGACAATATTGGTATTTCAGGTTCAAAGAAGTTGTGAGTATACAAACCAAAGATCTGTTGAGACTTCTAGGATTTTTTTTATATCAGATGACAAATAGGAATTGTTCTTAGATAAATTGATATACAAAATAAAGATCCTACAAAAATCCATAAGAGATTCTTGCATTATGGAAATTAAGGGATAATTTGCTTCACAAAAAAGTAAAAGATTGTCAACAAAACATAAATGTGTTGGAGAAAGTTCGTTATATTTGTGATTTTGAATTTCGCACTTCTAAAGGCTTTGAGGCAAATAACTCTATTAAGAATTTTCATAGAAAAGACAAAAGGTTAAGAGAAAAGGGATCTCCTTGCCTTATTCCTTTGGATCCCTTAAAAAGTTTAGTACGTATACCATTGATAATAATGTTGTATGAGGGAGTAAAGATACAAGTGCAAATCCAATCAATTAAGAAGATGAGGAATCCAAACCATTCCAAGCTTATTGAGACAAATTTCCATTGGATTCACTCAAAAGCCTTGGAAAAAATCTATTTTCATAAAACAACTTTTTGATAGATTTACCTGAGTTGTATTCCCTCAACAATTCCTGCTCTAAGAGTATATTGTCTGATATTGATCTTCTTGTAATGAAAGCACCTGGAGTGGCATGAATGAACTGGTTCAATGTATCTCTTAATTTGTTAGTCAGAAGTTTTGAAATCACCTTGTAGACAATATTGTAACAAGAAATTGGTCGAAAGTAATTAAGAGAGCTAGCATTAAGTTGTTTTGGAATTAAACAAATATAAGAAGTTTTATTCTCCTAGAATTCAGAAATTCCATCACATTTTCAATAAGTAAAGTGCGTGTAGTTTGCTAGGTAGTTTGAATAAAGTGAACGTTGAATCAATCTGGACCTGAAGCCTTCACGAGGTTAAGTCTTAAAAGCACTGATTTGATCTCCTATAGAGTAACTGGCTATTGAAGTTTTGACAAAGCCTCTTGAGATAAAGAGTTAGGAGCACCAATTAATTCCAACAAATCCTGCAACTTGGAAAGACTAGAATTACTAGAGTCTCTAGTTAGGTTCTTGAAATAACTGAAAATCATCTCCTCCGTAAAGGATCTGTTAGTTGCCAATTGATTGTCATCGTTTATAAGGCCACTGTTCTTGTTAGTGTTCCTCCTTATAAGAATAAAATTATGGATAAACCTAGTGTTGAAATCACCTTCCTTCAGCCAAGGTATCCTTGCATTTTGCATAAGTAATGAATGATGATCCTAGAGATCTTTATTGTAATTCTCTAACTTCATAGCTTCAACATTTCTCAAAGAAAAGCTACTAGGTTTCCATTAACAATCTTCCTGAGCTTCCCTTAAATCTTTCTTAGTAGAAAACATCTTATCAAAAGTTGAATGATGTTTAGCTTATGAAAATCTTTAAGTCTGGTTCTAAGAATTTGAAGTTTTTTCATTTACTGAACAACTTACAACCACTAATTCTACTGCTCAAAACTTCATTCACTAAACCCAAAAAAACTTCTCTTTTAGAGAGGAAATTGAAGAACCTAAGAGCTGCTTTGAAACTAGAAGCAGATAAGAAGTTTTTAACTTCCTTGCTCGAATGATCTGAACAAAGAAGCAGTCTAAAGAAGGCATAAGAAGAGGGGAATTGTCTCAGTCAATGATTATTAACCATAATTTTGTCCAATTTCTTTCTGGTGAAACAATTTCCAAGTTGTTTATTGCTCCATATCAAGAATTTCCCAACTACTTTGAGGTCCATCACCTCTAACTTATTTACAACATTTTCCAGCTCCTTTCCAAAAGCTGAGGAGTTCACTCTATCTCCCTAAGCTTCAAAAAGGTGTAATACATAGTTAAGATATCCTAGACTCACCCAAGGCATTTACATAGAGCTTTGGAAAGAGAACAAAATTTTCCATAGTTTGGCTCTCTAAAATTAAAAATTAGCAACATAGATAATAGTTATGATAAAGCTAATCCCTGAGTTAGTAATTTGGCAATCCGAATGGATATACTGATTTAAAGAGCTAAGAACAGATACTTGCGCTTTCTTTTTATTGAAAGCATAGATGATTCTCCCATTATAGTGATGAGAGTGATTATAACCAAAATCCCAATCTTTCATAAGAATTTCATGAGATTATGAAGTTTCTGTGTTTTATTCCTTATTTCTAACAATCCAAGTATGATGGAACTATTTTCTAACAAAAGATCTTTGGCTTCCTGACCTTTATAAGGTTCATTTAAGCCTCTGATATTCCAAATAAGCATAATATAGTTAATATAGCTAAGTAAGAAGAGAAATTACCAACCCCTTTTAAGTTTCCTTCTTTTCCTCCCTGACTTACTAGAGGTTGGAGTGAATTGCTCAATCTACTTTTGATTAGCATCTTTCCCTTGATGAAGAGTTTTTTCTTCTAGCTCATTGGTAGAAAGATTTGAAATAGGAAAGCCAATCTCATTCTTAAGTTCATTATCTCTTATCATGTTCTGATTGGAATTTTGAATTTCATCTTTAACTGTTAAGCCATTTTAGTTATCGAGGATTGCTTCAGTGTTGATTTCTCTAGGAAATTGTGTTGAGGGATTCACAATCCCCTTGAGATCATAGTAGTCTCTTGTAGAGAAGAGTTTTCCTATAGGTCTCCAATTCTGTTTCCCCATCTTAGGTTTCTAATTGTATAAGAGTTGTAATTCAGCCTTAACCAATTCACTTTCCATATTTAATTTCATAGCAGGCAAGGAATTAGGCATAACCATCTTAGGATTAATCTCCACACAAATTCTATCATAGAAAACCTTTTGAAGTTTAGAAATGGCTCAATCAAAAGTCATTAGCTTCCCAATCGAACTAGCTAGGAAACTTTAACCATCAAATGTCTAGTATTTAAGAGGAATATTATGAAAAATTAATCCACAATGGGATGGTGTCAATGTTGGATCTATCAAATTTCAATCCTAGAACCCACTTTTGGATGAAAACAGGTTGTCCCCCAACATGCCAGGGATTAGATTCCATATTCTTGCATAGGCTTTCTTCATTTGTGAACTTGAACATGAAAGAATCATCCTCATTCAGCAAGATTTTATCAAGACCTTTGCTTCCTTATCTGGTTTGAACCCAGTGCTGTGTAAGAGGAAATGTTGGTCTTTTGTTAAGAAAACAACTCACTAGAGTGTTTCTCCAGTGTTTATAACCTTCCTACAACATCTCAATTGGAGGAGAAACAATTCCATTCACCAAGGTCATAGAGAAATGGTTTGGTCATTCCTGAGCTACAATATTTCTCCTGTTCTCTTGCTCTATTTTTATTTTTCAGCTTACTTAGTGCTTTCACATTGATATCGACCAACTCTTGCAGTGATGAAAATGGTCCTGCAATTCTCTTCAAGGAGTGAAGCCTCTCTCAGAAGCTCTCAAGATATTGGAAGAGGGTCTATATTGTATTGGAAACCAACCAATATCCTTATAATCATAGTAGTCAAGTCTGAATTTTGAAACTGTTAACCTAAACAACATTCCTTTATCGATTGTTGTCTATAATGTAGCACTTGAGTACTAGACCATATAGGGGTTAATCTCCTTAACAATCTACATATGGAAACCTTTTTATCTTGATGAAAATATAGTAAAGAAAAGGAGAATTAGCTATGATTGCACATATGTGAGCACTGATACGATAAAAGGCCTCCTTGACGAAATTTCGATTATAAGGCTAAGGCACGGAAATAAACTTTTCAAGGACAGTGAAGTTATTTCTTATCATTAGAAGCCTCCCCCCAAAAGCTCAAGGCAAAATATGGAAGCCTACTAGTAGGAATTTTAATACAAGATACTACAATGAACTAATGGGAATTGAGGAGGAAGGTGAAGTAAAAGAGAATAAGGATAATATTCAAGCAACTGATGGGACTAACCTAGATATCAATACTAATTAATCTAGTAAGGTGGTTGATATTACCCTAATTAATGTAAAAATTGAGGTTATTTTATAAATCTTTAGAGTTAAGCTAGTTATTCCCCCCAAAAGAGTTGAAGGATAACAATGTAAATAAAGGTGATGAAACGCCAACTCTTAGCAACCAAGGAAGCCTAATTGTAGCTAAAGGGCGTAAAGAGTAGTTCCAAACTGTGGAAAGAAGGAAATCACAAAGGAGTAGGGCTAAAAGATCCAAAGGTAAAAGAAAAATAACATGTTCATTTTAATATGGAATGTTAGAGGATTGAATTGCCCTAGTAAGCTCTATACTTTAAAGGATTTTGTATGGAGGAAAAGGCTTCTGATAGTAGGATTACTAGAAACAAAAATAAAATAGGGAATTTGTAAAATTTGAAAGTTTTATGCCTCAATAATGAATGTTTTCTAACCATCCTCATTATGTTTATGGGAGAATCATAATCTACTACAATTCAAACAATGTTAAAGTGGATCTGTTGAGCTCTAATGATTAAGTAATACACCTAAAGGTATCATTTCTCTAGGAGAAAGCAATGAAGGAATATCTTATATAGTGATCTTAAAGATGTCAATAGCAGAAGCAATAGACTTTGGTTAATTTGTGGTAATTTTAACTCAAATCTATATAAATTTAAAGCTAAAGGGAATTGTAACTTAAGAAATTTCTTTAAGGATTTCAAGGAATGTGTTGAGCAACTGGGAGTTACTAATCTAAAGTTTGAAGGGCATACATTCACCTGGACAAAAAAGCAAAGCTCTAATTGATTCATCAGGAACAAAATTGGATAGACCTCTTGTCAATTCTAGCTGGTTAAACCTATTTCTTGAGAGCATTGCTAGGTATAAGGCTCCCCTATTTTCTAATTGTACTCTAATCTTGGTGGAGGAAATACTTAAGAGGAAAATTAGACATTTCCTTTTTAGATTTAATAACTTTTTGACTAATGAGAATGGTTTTTTGGAAGCTTGAAAAAAGGGAGTTGACTGCTCTAATGTTGTCACTAAACAATTTTCATGTGTTCAGAAACTAAAGGTTATTAGGAGAGAGCATAAATTGATGAATATGTTAAAAGTACTACTACCAAATTAGCTAAGGAATCTACTAAGAGCAGCTTACTACTGTGCAATCCCAGCTTGTAACTAATCCTAGTGATCCGTCTTTACTTATCCTCTATCCACTTCTCACATGTTCTTGTCAAGTGTGTAAGAAATATTATAAAGGACTTGGATGTTGGCATTGATGCACCCATGACTAGTTTCCTAACTGTATTCTCTTTGTTAATATTGACATTCTTACATGCAAAAATAGTTTACTGAAAATGAAATGGTGTTTAATAAAGTTGATCTCATAATTCTTCATCCTTATACTACGCAATAATTACTAGTGTTGTGGCTGCATCTCTATAGAATCATAGGAAATTACAATATTTGACTCCAATGATAAGGAGGAAGGTGCTAAGAAGAATCTATATAAAACACTGACATGTAGAAACATTTTTTTGTACTATTTGTGACAATACAAAGTATATTGTGTTATGTTTAACATTATAAAGTGTAGGCAAATGTCTTGTGGCAAGTGTTGGTGTATTTTGGTCTGTAATATAAGGATAATCTTTTTGGGTCCATATTTTGTATCTTGTACATAAAAGAAAACTTCCAAGGTGACATAACAATTAAGATTAACACATTGTTTATTTTAATAAGAATTTTGTACTAGTTTTCCTTATTATATACATTGGTCTAAAGTGGAATTGTATATATTGGCCAGTATTTTGAGTATGAATTGTATTAGGAGTCAGCTAAGAGTTGTATAGACTTATATAAGCAAATGATTTCCAATAACAACAACTTATATTTCCCGTTATATCCACCTTAGAAAGAAATTTTCTAATTTAAGAGTATGGGAAATGGTTTAATTAGAATTGGATAAACAAAAAGAAGTGGAAAAATAAAGTTAAAACATATGGCATGTAAGAAAAAAAGTTGTACACTTGCTGAAGCTAAAGCTAGATACCAGTGTAGTCCCAATTAGTAACTTAAACATAAGAAAGTTGCTTAACTACCAAAAGTGCAAATTAAAGACTAAGTACAAACTTTTAAAGAGAAAGACAATCCAAAAAAGGTTTAGTTGTGTACATAATAAAAAAGAGTTTCAGACCTGGTTCAATAGTATCTTTTTTATTTTTTTTCTTGGGCTAAAACAAGAGTCTTTATTTTTCACTTCATCTTCAACATCATATTTCTTTTTTCGGTGTTGGAGGAGATATGTACAGCAATAGCTTGTGAGGTGTCAGGAGGTTTGGATGTGAATTTTTTCTCACCTTAAGAATAACCCCTTAGTGGGAAGTGAGGAGGGAAACTAATGGGAACTTCAATATGAGCATGCAGATCCTCTAACTTCCTTTTCCCTACACAAAACATAAAGGGAAGAGGTCAAATGTTCCCTTAGTTAAACATATTCTCGTAGTAAAGAATTTTTTTTATGTTTGTAATAAGAATTTCCTTGATTCTATTAAGGGTGGTAAATAGAGCCAACAAAGGATGGATGTTTTCATCCTTAAAAAATCTTATTGTTTCTTTCATCCTAAATTGAAAGCCTTTTATAAAAAATTCTATTATGTCTTTCATCATAAATTAAATATACAGAGAATGTAACTATGATGGGGTATTGAGTGTTTAAGAAAGAAAGAAAATATTAAGAATCAATTATATGAAATCTAAAAATTAGTTCTTAAAGTACATGAAAAAAATTAATCATAAATGGAATTTAATGCATTAATTAAATGAATGTTTAGAGTGGTGGGGGAGTTACCTTTATCTTCTGGCTTCCTCAGTTGATTCAAAAGATGATGATTTCCCCTCGCAATTGGATTTTTTCTTACACTATTCTCGTAAGTGCAGAAGTAATTAAATAAGCTTTTGGGATAGGTTGGTGGATATCTTATTATAATTCCTTATATTAATTAATAGAGTGATCTTTTTGTACATTTATAGTAAATGCCCATAATAACCTATTCTAAATTTCTTTGTTATAAGGATCCAAAAAACACTAGTTTCCTTTTTAATCTCCTTGGGCTTCCATGCATAAGAAATGTGTATCTAATCTAATAACTTATTCTTCTCCTCATCATAAGTGGCTAACATTCAATAGGCTGAAAAAAGGTTTATCTAGGTTTTTTTTATACAAATTCTTACAAAATTTATCCTTTGTATTTTTGTGATCATAGAATCCATAGAGAGAGGCTTACCCACTGCACTAGCTATGTAGCCTAACCCCTTATTGCTCCATTACTTTGAAATGTTATTGTAAAATTTGACCTAAATTAGTGCATTTCAATTTCTACCAAGTTAAGGATGAAACCTTGCTACCATCTTTTTGTGAACATTGAGAGTCCATTAAAATGTCATAGTCCTAACTTAAGCACATAATCTAATCCTTTTTATAGTCACATTTGAACAGAAAAATGTTATTTTAAAAAATGAGAACTTTTTAGAGCTAAAACTTGTTACATATGGGATTTAGTTGTCTTTTGGACGTGAGTAAACACCACCTTCTTTCTTAGGAAAAATCCCATAAAGAAATATTTTGGTTTTATACACTTTTTTTGTAATTTCCAGTGATGATTTAACCAATATACTATCTTCATCTATAGATGATAGGAAATAAGTGAAAGGTTTTTTTTTCCTTTGTTTACAACATTGTTAATAAAGATAGCACAGGTTTTTTTTTTTAATGAATTGAACGCTTTAAAGGGAGTTTGCTTTGGATGCGATGAGATCGAAGAGGAAGAGAAAAGATCATGGACCCTAGAAGAAGAAGATTAGCTAGTCATAATGGACAAGGTCATGAGAGGAACACTAAATTTTGGTTGCAAGGTTAATAAAGATGTAGGATTGAGGGATGATTGGAATTGGGAAGGGGAGGGTTCAAGCCTTGAGTAGTTTCAAGGGTTATATAGGAGCAAATTTAGGGGGTGTAGGGTTAAGGTCTTTGTGTCTCTAGTTTATGCGACTAAGGGATTGTAAGAAGTAGAAGATGAGTGTTTTGAACAGAAGGCAACTTTAAAGTCGAAGGAAGATAAAGGGAATAGTTGAATTAAATCTATGGGCAGGAACATTTAAGGAATGAATGATGGTTAATTTATGGTAATTGAAAGTTTGAAGGTAGGAAGAGAAGATTGCTTAATAGAACAAACAAAAAGGACAAGAAGGAGAGGAGAAATATAATACATAGAAGAAATTGAATCTAGCTGAAGGAACCAAAAGGTTTAAGGAGGAATAATGTGTAATTAGAGTTTCTCTCTTTCTATTAGTTTCTAAGGATGAGTTTACGATTAGTTTTTTTTTTTCAGTTTACCTTTCAATAGTTGTATATAAAGAAGCTAAGTGTATACGAGAGAGTCAGTTCAATAAAACTATATAAGTTTGTTCTCTTTCTCTCAATTTTGCTTCAAGATGAGCTCTATTATACTAATGATGATTTTAATTTATAACTTGTTCGATAATAATGTTATATTTCATATTATCCTTTGTTATAAATGCCTATATACATATGATCATCAATCAATAGATGTGTTTTATTTGATGCAGTTGATTTTGTATAGTCTGACACTTATGAAAATAACTTAGGAAGAATAATGCAATTATTTACACTGTAATACTCGAATGAAACGTGATCTAAATTAATCACATAACCAAGTGCTCATTTTAATTAGTAATTAATAAAATTACATTATATAATGGAACTACCAATCAATTATAAATCCTATGATAAAAACTACATTAAAGATCTCTATCTGTTATTAATAGTTTGCCAAAATGAATATGAGGAGCAAATTTGGGGAAATTTGTGAGCTAGCCTCAGCTAATTGATAACGATATATTCAAATTTCATCAGTTAGACCTATTAAGAAGCCCAAATATAAGACTAGAGAAAAACAAGATAAGTATAAACTCATTAAATTGTGCATAATGATTCTCTCAAGTGATGGTGCGGTCGACTACCTCCATGCATGGGGATTTATGTAGAGTTGGATAGATAAATCGGGTACGTTTACTCATACACTACCCTTCTTCCTCTTCTGTTGCATTCTTTTCGGATCTTCTCTTCTTCCTCTTCTGTTGCTTTCTCATTGGAAAACTAGACCTTGCCAGGGGCACTTTAGTCCTACCGTAATATATTCTTTATCCCACCATCTTCCCTTTCCATTTTAAACCGTTACTTTTCAGCCTTTCATACTTGCGAAAGCTATTTGTTTCCTTTCCTAGCTTTGGTCCCTAAAAATGCGAACTTTAGTTGACATTGGTAGGGATGAACCTAGTATGGGCTACCTGCATCCTTCCTAAACCCCAAAGAAGCCAAGCTCTACCTGACACCACCTGCAGCTTTTACCCCCTAGAAAAAGTTGGAAACAAGTAGTCAGGGATCACCAAGCATCGAGTCTCATCTTCAAACCTCACATGGAAACAAATGGTAAGCTCATAGTTTGTTTGGAGATTGAAATACTGGAAGAGGGTGCACGTAGTTGGGAAGCTACCCTTGTTGGTTTCTTCTTTGATCAACAACCCCTTCCCAATCATCCATAAATGGGCTCACCGATTATGGCACCACAGAGGATTGGTAGATGTTTAGAGTTTAGGGTTTCTAGGATGCTAGTTTTTCATACTTTTAACATTTTGACTCCATTTTTGGAAGATATAAATGTGAAAACATCCTAGACCAAACCCTAGAAGACTCAAGAGTATATAAAGAAGCTTAAAACACCACTTGAAGGTAGCATAATCATAATTAAAAAAGGAGATCAAAGAGGAAATTCTTAATAACAAGGTTACATAATTTCCAAATCAAGGCAAAAAAGAGAAGACTTCTAGATTCAATTATCTACTCTTTCCTTATTTCCTTATCGTTATTAGATGTTAATGATGATTAAACTAAGATATTTTGTTACATCTATGGATTGCTAAATTCCTTTATAGGAATTATTCTTGCATTATTTTTTAAACTCTACATTATTGATTTAATGAATATGCTTGTGATGTTTATTGATTTATAATCAATTTGAATCAAGAGATTGGATTATTCACTTGTTTTATGTTGCACAACAAAAGTTGGTACCTCAATAGACTTATAAACATAAAATTAATGGACAATTGAAGAGATATCTTAATTATTTATTATTTATCCATAAGATTGCTTCAAATCCAGTTTCATAGTTAGAAAGAGTTTTGATAGATTGAGAGATTACAATTTAATAAATATCTATTTTTATTGGGATTACTTAATTAGATCTCAAAAGAGAGTAATCATAATTTATTCAACATGTTGTTGACTTAATACTTGGATATACTCTTCTAAATCTTTTAGCCTATAGCTTAAATTCTATTGAGAATGCAGAGCTGAAGAGACAAACAGAGGATTTGTTGAAAAAAGGGTTTATTTAAGAAAGTCTTTGTTCGTGTACGATTCTAGCATTGTTGACTCCTAAAAATGATGTAATTTAACAAATATGCATTCATTGTCAAGCAATAGATAAGATCATAATAAGGTATAGGTTTTCAATGCCTTATGTTGATAGGATGTTAGATATATTGGCTGGAGCTTCTATCTTTACTAAGATATATTTATGAAGTGGGTACCATCAAATTGGAATCAGATCTAAATGTGAATGGAAAACGACTTTCAAGATTAAAGAAATGCACCTAGCACTTTTTATGAGATTGATGAATCAAGTACTTTGATCATTTATGGGTAGATTTTTGGTAGTATACACAATAGGACTAACGAAGGCCGCCTATTACATCTATAACAAGTCTTGAAGATTCTAAGGCAAGAGAAATTTTATATCAACTTAAAGAAGTGTTCTTTCATGCATTCAATTTTTTATATTATGGTTTTATTATTTCCTACCATGGAGTAGAGAGGGATCCCGAGAAGATTAAGGTTATCCTTAATTGGCCAATTCCAAAGGATGTGTATGAGACCTGGAGTTTCCATAGTCTAGAAACATTTTATAGGTGATTTATTAGTAATTTTAACATCATAATAGCACCCATTATTGATTGTATGAAGAAAGAACAATTTACTTGGTAAAAGGCAGTAACTCGATCTTTTGAAGAAATTAAGAAAAAGATGATTGAATCTCCTGTTTTATAACATCCATATCTTTCTAAGGTATTTGAAGTTGATTGTGATGCATCCTATGTGGGAATCGAAGGCGTACTTAGCCAAAAGGGACACCAATTTGCTTATTTTAGTGAGAAGTTAAGTAAAAAAGAAATAATGATATTCAACCTATGATAAGGAATTTTATGTAGTAATACGTTCATTTATAATTGGCATCATTTTCTATTATAGAAGGAGATTATTCTATATTCGAAATCATGAATATCTTAAAAATTTCAAGTTACAAAAGAAAATAAACAAAAGGCATGCTTATGAAGTGAATTTTTAAGCAATTTAACTTTATTATTTAATATCAAGCACTAGTTGAGAATAAGACAGTGCATGCATTAAGTAGAAAGAGTCATTAACACTTTGGTAGTAGTAGTTATAGGGTTTGGAAAACTAAAAAGAGAACATGTTTCGTATTAAGATTTTAGGCTAACCTATTTAAAAATTGTAGCTGGAAAGAGAGACCATACTTTTTTTATAATCCATAATGATTACTTTTCGAAAGGAAATAGTTTCTGTCTACCCAATATTTCTATAAGGAAGGATATGATTTAGGAATTACATAGAGGAGGGGCAAAGGACATTTAAACCATAGTAATTGTTGAAGGTCACTTTTATTAGCTGCCCTTAAAGAAGGACACGTTTAAGGTCATATGACAATGTCGAACATCTCAGTTAGCTAAAGAAAAGAAGCAAAATTACGAATTATGCACGCCACTGCCTGTTCCTTATGAACCATGATAAGTATGGATTTTATCTTGAGAATTCCTAAATCTGTGAGACATTATGATTCTATTTTTGTGATGGTGGATAGATTTTCAAATAAGATGGTTTCATTCTATGTTCCAAGCTTTATAATGTTGTCCATATTGCTAAACTATTCTTTAAAGAAGTTATACGTCTCCATGGATTACCTTTAAACATTGTCTCTTATTGTGATGCAAAGTTTATATGAGTTATTTTTAGAGAACTATATAGAAATTATTGAACATTATGCTTTAATTTTCTAGTTCTTTCCATCCCCAAATTGAAGGAAAAATAAAGGTGGTGAATAGAAGCTTGGGAGACTTGTTAACATGTTTGGTTGGAGACAACCTGGATAAGTAGGACCTAATTCTTCCTATGGTAGAATTTGCATATAATAGTTCTATAAATAGGTCAACTAGTAAGAGTCCTTTTAAGATAGTTTTAAGAGTTTAATCAATAGAACTTATTGATCCTTTACCACATTCAACATGAGTTTTTGTTATATCTGAAAGTTGTGCACAACAAATGAGTAATATCTTTAATAAGATATGACAGAAAGATAACAACCATCAACTTGAATTTTAAACAACATGCTAATCAACATCATCGATTGATGGAATTCAATAAAAGGGATATGATGATGAAAAGGATTTGTCCAAAACATTTTTCAAAAGAAAAATATAAAAACCTTCATTCATGAAGTGTTGGATTTTATAAGATCCTTAAGAAGATAAGTGTTGGCGCTTTTATTTTGGAATGATTAAGTGATATAGAATTTAGTACAATTTTTAATGTTGCAGATATATCATGGACATGATGATGTGCAATCCCCTACCGCATCTGTGAGAATTCCAATCATTACTCATCTTAAAGAAGAGATAAAAGATGGTCATGATAAACAAATAATAGTCACAAGAGTTGGTAGGTAACGACGATATCTTGTCAGATGAAAAAAAATAATTTTCGAAACTAAATTTCAAAAGTTGAATCCAAAATTATATAAGCAAGATTGGTCACATTTTACAATAAAGATGACTTCAGACAAATCGAGGAGAATTTATAAAAAAAAAAGACCTTAAATTTTATGAATAACATAAATGTCAACCACATGCTTTAATTTGATGGGAAAATTTAAGTGATAGCAAGAGAACTTACTTTATGCCAAGTTTTCCTTATTAGTTAAATATATTGTCCTAGTTTGTTTAGGACAAGCTTATTTAAGAAGAATTCTTATTAAAATATGACACAATTTCAACAACTCTAGCTATATCAAATATATATTTCATACTTATCAAACCTGATAATTTTAGCTTAAATTTCTAACAATTAAACCCTAAAATGCTAAATATACTCAATTTGAAAATTTTAACATTCCAAACTGAAATCTATATCTAAAAATTGACTCATATTTTCCAAATTTTGCAACTTTAACTACTAATCAGTTTTTCTTCTGGCCCTACATCATTTTATTTGCTTGACTTATTATTATTATTTGTATGTTTCGTGGTCATCTTTTCACATTATGCAAATGCTAGAGCTAGTACGCCAGACACTGGAGTTATCCAACGGGAAATTACTGTGTGCCTCAAGAAGCTAAGTTACAAGAATAACAAGCAACGTTTAACGATAAACTACCTTCGACGCACACAAAAACTAATCAGAACATAGATAATCAATAGAGCAAGAAGATAAAAGAATTACAAGCATTCGTCTTTCTGCAT
Organism: Erythroxylum fimbriatum; assembly: GCA_026770325.2. NCBI lineage: Eukaryota > Viridiplantae > Streptophyta > Magnoliopsida > Malpighiales > Erythroxylaceae > Erythroxylum > Erythroxylum fimbriatum. Next base: position 1,681,690 of record JANZLH020000369.1, read on the forward strand.
CAAAATCAATCTTCCCTTTCCCTTCTGTATCTTTTGCAGACAAACTATCACCGACCTTAAATGACGACCAAAAAAAAAAAAAAAAAAAAAAGATGCTCTTAACCGCAGCAACCTGATTTTTGGGTAACTTGAGCAGCTCCACCTGCCGGGTCAGCTTGATTGATCTTAATAGTTGAAGGCTACACAACAAAATCGAGTACAAGAACCTTAAGAAGTTAAATACCTAATGAATTCTAATGAAATTTCGAAGCACAACCACCAAACCCAATCACCTACTCCTCACCCAAAATGAAACAAATCTTGTCATATGCTTTCTTTTGCTTCCATGTAGAGCATGTAATATTTAGGGGAAGGATAGTACCAAAATAGTGCATGTGTAGGGGAAGCATTTAAGTACCTCTGCCCTCGAATCTGTGTCTGCCAGTCTTTGCTTTATGTCCCTCGCTACTGAAAAGAAAACTTGTTCCACATTTAGGTTCGTTTTGGCGCTCTGCAAAACAATCTTTGTTATAAATGCCAATACAGGCTCGGCCAAGCTCAAAATCTGCAAGTGTTGTTACTCACTGTCTCAAAGAATTTGATCCCATACTCATCAGCAAGTGCTTGACCCTTGGATGTGGGCACTGCCTGAACATATTAGAAAATATAGGTTTTTAAATATAAAAGCTTTTGGGGAGAAAAAGCTTCAAGCTAAAAAGATATACATTACATTGTTGTATCTCTCATTTAGGATTTTGAAATCAAATTATCCTATGACCTATGGAAAACAAACTATGCTGACCTAAGACAACCTTAGCTATACAAGCTTCAATTATGAGGAGGAAAAATATAAGAAGCAAATTTAAGTGGCAGTTTAAGCAATATATGCGTGAAATGGCGCAGCATACCCTTTTACTTTCATCCATGTCAGCCTTGTTTCCCACTAATATCTTGTTGACATTATCCGAAGCATGTTGTTCAATGTTACGGATCCAATTCCTAATATCTGAAGGTAATGAAAAGCCATGTTCATCAGAAAACAAGAACAAACCAAGAGGTGGAGGTATAAGCAAAGTTTCATACCAGCACATAGAAAAAAAAAAGTGAACGAAAATGCAAAATGTTTTCACAATTGAAATTTGAAAGGTATCTAAACTTTGATCTGTTAGGTCAATATGAATACTTACTGTTGAAAGATGACTCATCAGTAACATCATAGACCAGCAAAATACCCATCGCTCCACGATAGTAAGCTGTAAAGGAGGCTACATGAGGAGTGAAATAACTGGAACAAAAATTTAAAGGAACTATGACGAATAAAAATCAGAAATGAGCCACGAACAGATTTACTAAACAGACTATCAAAGCATTGAAGATCAGAATGAACTACAGGAATCATTTGGAAAATAATTCCCTTCATGATGAATAAGTCAGAATTTAGCAATGAGAATGGTCAAGAAATTAATAGACCAGCTTTTGTGACTATTTCTTTCACAAAAAAGGGCGAAGTGGGTGCATATTTCTTGGTGGGCATCATGCAGAGCATCTTAGTACGAACAAATTCCTCTCTTGTTCTATATGATTGAAAGCAAAGAACAGAAAGCAAACCAGTAGTGATAGTTCGGAAGCGCTCTTGACCAGCTGTATCCCAAATTTGAAGCTTAATTCTTTTTCCATCAAGATCAATGGTTCTTATCTTAAAATCAATGCTGCACGCAACCAAACAGAAGAGCAATAAATCTTAGAATGTCTACGAAGACTCAAGATTGGAACAAATCGGGCGAATATATAGTAAAGAGCACGCACCCAATAGTGGTGATGAAACTAGTAGTAAAGGAACCATCCGAAAAGCGTAACAGAAGGCAACTCTTGCCCACACCTTAGAACAAGAAACCAGGGAATACCATTATCCAAATGACACAAAAAAAGAAAACCCCATGGAGATCCAATGATGTACCCACATGGTCATTTTTCTCAAACATGTAATTTGCCTAAACATTTCGCTACATCAAGGACTTGTATAATCAGGTGGCAAACTATTATAATGAGATCCTTATTCCTATAAAAAAAAAAAAAACTAGAACCGATCAAGTATGTATTCATTACCACTATCGCCGATGAGGAGAAGCTTTATGAGGTAGTCGTAGTCAGCCCTTGCTCTTGCCGGTGGAGCAGCCATAGCCAACCACAAAAATACAACGAGACGACGAATAACCACCGGCTCTCTACAGGAACCCAAACAACAAAATCAATTGAATCCACCACAAATGATCAAGGGCAGCATAGATATTGAGTGATACCAACCAGAGCAAAGAAATTGATTGAGAGTGGAAATAGAGATCAGAAGTGAAAAGGCATTGGAGGAAAGGTAATGAAATGTAAAAGGAGAGATAGAATAGTAATAATAGAGGCAGATGAGCAGTTAAAGGTCCGACTCCGGTGGATTTTGCTAGTGTGCCCGCACTTTCAGTTTCACTCCACCACCCTTGCCCTATTCCTTCCCATCCTATTTTGGTTATTTCTTACCACCTTAGGTTTGATAAACTACCTTCTTATTTTCTAAATCTATCAAATACTATCCCTATAGTTTAGTTAATATATCTTCTACCCTCGCTTTATTGTTAATAACGTATTTATACGCGTAAGAAGAGCTTCATTTGATGATAATATATTAACTAATCTAAAACACAAGCCTCATATTTAATAGCTAAAATACTAATAAAACAATTAATATAAAATGTTCATAAATCCTCTTCTTTTCAAATTGAGGAGAAGTAATCAATCTCCTACTTCTGCCACTACCTATCTTCCCCTTCTGATGATCAAATCTTCAAAGGAGTAATAAAGTTGTCATCTAAAGAAAAAATAGGTAAACATACTACTTGACACCCTAGACCGAAGATTGTTAGTGGCTCCGTTAAACCCAACCCAAAATTTAGAGTTACAGCCCAATTCAAGTTACTTAAAAACTCATTTCTTTCACAAGTATTACCTTATTTTTTATTGTTAAAGGGACTACAATGAAGACAATTACAAAAGGTGTCTCAGGACCAACATCCCAGACAGATCCTCTAGAAGGATAAAGTAGCACCTTATGGGTGGAGTAGATAAAAAATAAACACCGATATCAAAATGCGTTGCATAAGCCGTGAGCCAGTCGGCGCATCTGTTGCCCTCTCGGTAGACATGTAAGAGGTAAGTCGACTTGTACCATGTGTAAGTCGACTTGTCCTTGCTCGGTACTGATAAGTCGCCTTGTTTAT
>JANZLH020000369.1:1700900-1712285 GCA_026770325.2 Erythroxylum fimbriatum
GATATGGATATGGGTTGAGTCATAAAAAATAGATATGGATATGGGTAGAGTAAAACCCGAACCGAACCCTACCCATTGCCATCCCTAGTGGGAGCTAAGTTATGTTCGTGATAAAAGCAATGGCGGCAAAATTTCAGATTGAGTAGTTTAATGAGAGTACTTTCTCATTGTGGAAGCTGAAGATGAAGTTTATCTCGAGAAAAAATAAGTGCTTAACAGCTATCAATGAAAGGCTGGCAACATTCACAGATGATAATAAGTGAAATGAGATTGATAAGAATGTATCGTAAATCTTCATCTGACATTAGTAGATGGAGTGTTGTCAAGCATAAAGGAGAAGAAGACAATAAAGGAGATATGGGATCATCTCACTAAGTTGTATGAGGCCAAGTCACTCCATAACAAGATTTTCCTTAAGAGAAAATTGTACATTCTTTAGATGCCATAATCTACTTTAGCAACAAAGCACGTCAATGCCTTGAATACTCTATTTTCCCAACTCACGTCATTGGATCATAATTCATATGATCAACTCATCATCAATTTAACAAAAAATGTCCATGTGAATCACCTAGTTTTTGATAATTTTGTAGTTGCTATTCTTGAAGAAGAAAACTGACGCAAGAACAAGAAAGACAAGCAGACAACTTCACAACAAGCAGAGGCATTGATGGTGATGAGAGGGAGATCAATGGACTATGGCCAAAGGGCGAACTACAATCATGGTAAGGGAAACTCAAGAAGTAAGAAGAATTTAAGGGTCACTTAAAGAAGGATTGTTGGAATAAGATAAATTCCAATCCTCAAGGAAATGTGGCGAGCACTTCAGATGATGGTAACGTCCTATGTTGTGAGGCAATAATAGCAAATGAAAGCATAAAAAGATTTGCTGGTATATGGATTTTTGACTCGTGAACTACTTTTCACATGACCTCTCATAAGGAATTGTTATATCCTTATGAACATACCTCAGGAGGATCTGTGTGTAGTTGCAATGATCATGCCTCAAAGATCATTGGTGTAGGAACCATTAAGCTAAATTTGTATGATGGTGCAATTCGTACCATCCAAGGAGTGTGGCATGTGGAGGGCCTAAAGAACTTGTCGTCTCTTGGACAACTGGATGATCTTGGTTGCAAGGTTGAAATTGAAAGCAAGATCATGAAAATAATTCGAGGTGCGCTTGTACTTATGAAGGGAGAAAAGATAGCTGCAAATTTGTTTATACTGAAGGGAAAGACTTTGTAGGAGGAAGAAGCATCAGTTGTTTCAGGATGTTCAAATGTTATGATATGACAGCAAAAACTTAGACATATGTATGAATAGGGAATAAAGATTCTTGCTAAGCAAAAGCTACTTCCAGGGCTTACAAAGGTATATTTGCCTTTATGTGAACATTGTGTGATAAGTAAATAGCATCAATTGAAGTTTAACACGTCAGATTCTAAAAGGAAGTTAGTTCTAAATTTGGTTCGCTTTGATGTATGGCAAGCACCAATTTCGTCCCTGGGAGAAGGGAAGTGCATTTTCCTTCATTGATGATTATTCCAGTAAATGTTGGGTGTATCCAATCAAGGGGAAGGTAGATGTGCTTTGAATCTTCAAAGTTTACAAAGAATAGGTAAAAGTTGAATCTGGAAAGAAGATCAAGTGTCTGAGGACAAATAATAGAGGAGAATACACTGGCAATGAATTTGATCAATTTTACACGCAAGAAGACATGAACAGGCTGCTCATAACGACAAACACTCCTTAACAGAATGGAGTAGCAGAGCGAATGAACAGAACTATATTAAAGAGAACCAGATCTATGTTGGCAACTACAAGCTTAGACAATCAGTACCACTTGTTATGTGGTAAATCGGGACCCATCAATTGCAATTGAATTGAATACACAGATGTGGACTGATAAGCCAGTTGATTTTTCAAATCTTCATATATTCAAAAGTCCTGTGTACGTGATGTATAATCCCCAAGAAACCACAAAGTTGGATCCAAAATATAGAAAACACTTATTCTTGGGGTATGCTAATGGAGTGAAAAGGTATCGCTTATAAGATCCCACTACCCATAAGGTTATCATCAACTAGAATGTAATCTTTGTAGATGAGTTAGAAAAGAAATGAGAAGATGGCACATCAAAGAAAGATTCAGAGACTACTGTTGTTTAGGTGGAAAAGGAATCCCAAACAGATTCTTCTAAAGAAACACTAAAGCACGAGGTACAAAAACCAATAGAGTTTGAAGCTCTAAAGACTCGTTGAACAAATCATCCAAAATGGCGAACAAATTGGCATTTATATTATATTATAGAGGGCGATGTTGCATACTATCTTTTAACTGAGGATGGGCAGCCATCAACCCTCCATGAAGCAATAAACAGTTCAGATGCATCTTAATAGATGGCAGCAATGCAGGAAGAAATTGAAGCTCTTTATAAGAATAAGACTTAGGAACATGTGCCATTACCACAAGGAAGGAAGGCCATTGGCAACAAATGGGTTTATAAGATCAAGTGAAATGGTGATGATCAGGTGGAGCAATATCGTCCAAGATTGGTGGTAAAAGGATATACTTAGAAAGAAGAGATTCATTTCATTTAAATATTTTCCCCTGTAGTTCGACCTACTACAGTTCGAGTAATCCTAGCAATATGTGCTAGGATTGACTTACATCTAGAGCAGTTAGATGTAAAAATAGCTTTTCTTTATGGAGATATTGAAGAAAAGATGTATAAGCTCCAACCAAGAGGTTTTAAAGAAGCAAGAAAGGAGAACTTGGTTTGCATTTTGAACAAATCTCTGCACAGTTTGAAGCAGACATCGAGCTATTGGTATAAGAGATTTGATTCTTTCATTATAAGTCTTAGATACAACAGACTAAATGCAAACCCTTATGCATATTTCAAGAGGTTTGGTAACAATGACTTTACTATCCTTTTGCTATATGTAGACGACATATTAGTAGCAGGCCCCAACAAAGAACATATTATAGAATTGAAGACTCAGTTGGTGAGGAAATTTGAAATGAAGGAGCAGTTCACCCTTCCAGTCTTTCAATGCTTGAAAGCATTCATAAAAAATATCTGGAGTAATTCGTCTCGTTTCCTCTTTAAGTGCTTTTGTAGGAATTGATTTTATTTTGTTCATTTGGATAGGTTTGCCTAATATTTTCGTCCTTGTGTCTTCTTGTGGTTTTTCCAAGGCTTATTTACAATGTGGTTTGAGAGATGGGTCTTTGAATTCAGCAATGCTTTTCCTACTTCAGATTTATTGGTATAACTCCGGTGAATTATTAAAGGTTTACTAATGATATGGACAACTACTTTGTGTCATTCATCATATAATCCAGTCATGGGTCCATTAAAAATGGCATACTTTGGATTCTGACATGTCTTGTCGTTTTTGAGGTAAAGGAGTGGCTATTTTTTGTTGGGGGCTTTTAATAGTGGATAAGGTAAAAGTGATTTGCGATATTTGCTGAGGTATAATTGGTTGCGAAGTCAGCGGTGTTTGATCAGTAGATGTTTGTTGTTTCTCAAGAAGAGTGATAGTTTTTTTGGTGCAAAGAAGAGTGATAGTTGCCCTTAATTGATTAATTTATTTTGTTATTTTCTCCTATTTTTGAGAGAGTCAATATTTTTCCTTGTAAATTAGAGAAAGATGGTAACTTCTAAATTTTCATAGTAAAGTTTCTTCTTCTTGCTCGTGATTTTTACCTTAATTTGTTTGGAGGTTTTTTATGTAAAATTTATGTGTTAATTTCTTCATTACTATTTCTTCAAGCCTATATAGCTCCGAACCTACTCTAATCTGATCAATTTTCACAACAATTCATGGACTAGTTCTTTTAATCTACATACAGTTGATTAATGTCATTCAATAAAAAATTTATGACTCAATCATATTCCCCGTAAGTTCATCATCTGGGCAGACATAGGAAATCTGTGTCTATGTATGCACGATGTTCTTGAATGCTTTGGAGTAAATTAACCCTAAATCTACTTGGAGATGTTATTTGGTCCCGAAAGATCCTAGAGTTTCTTTTTTCCCAAATTCTGGACACCAAGTATGCCGGTACAATTTGCAATATTTTTTGTTGTCTTTGGTACCGTAATTGTGCTTGTTACACCACTCAACTATTTCCTGCTAGTGTTGTTTAGGATGCCCAATAACTCTACGTTTTTGCATGATGCAGGACCATCCATTTCTCGTGTATGTTCACCTGAAGAAAAGGACTCTATGTCCTCACATAGGCAGCATCTGTTTGAAATGATTAGGAATTTCGTTAGCCTATCAATTATTGGAAGTCTACCCTTTATTACTAACCAGTGTTTCTTCCCCGTACTAGTTTATATCACCCGACTACTGGTTCCCCCTACTAAAATAGATACCTAATTGATTTGATGATGAGTTCTTCTAATGTTGTATTCCTCCACACAATTATGTCTTATTTGGACAAGTCCAATGTTTGGTCTTTTAGAGTTTGTGGCATTATAAAATTAGGTATGAGTACAATAATCTCTTGTTAAACGATACCTAAATTGTTGCCTCCCATTAGAAAATATCCATAAGTGATTATAATTCACTCTTATAGTTTAGCTTTCCAGATTGGGTCCAATTATCCTTCTAAAAGTATATTTTCTCCCCCATCTCCTACTTTGTGTTAAATATTCATTTTATCAAATTTCTAAGCTTAAGAATATTTGAGATAATTGTTAAAACACTCCTTAGACATATAGAGCTCCAAAAGTGTCTTCCTTTCGGGATGAAATTTTTCAAACTTTCTTGTGTCATTCCTGTGCCAACCCCCTACCATCTCTATATTTCACAATGTTACATTTATTTTGTGGATGAAAAGGGTTGGCACAAGAAAGTCGGATCACATGATCATCCTTCCCACTCGTAAGATGCTTAAATAAAGTGTTTTACAAATATCTTATTAGTTGTTTATTAGTTTATTGACTAAAAATTAATTTTTTTTTGACCATTTTAAATAATTATTGATGCATTTAATAAATGATTTATTAGTTAACTTATTTAATTCCAATAAACTGATTACTAAAAGCTCTATAAGAGAAACTTTTAAAATTAACTATTCGACTAATAATAATATTGTATTCTACTTTAATCTCTATTTTTACTCCGCGTGTTTTCAAAATTAGATTTTTTTTATTGTACTAAAATTTGGAAGAATATGATAAAGAAATTAACTAAACTTTTAAATTTTTATTTAATTTTATAATATTAGTTTATATTTAAAAATATTATAATTTTAAGTGTTTGAACATAAAAAATTATATTAAACTAATATTTTTAGTATATAACTACTATAAATCATATCTACATTATATTATAATTATAATTATTTAATTTATTAAATAATAAAATTCATATATATTATATAAAAATACTAATATAATATAACTTACTACATCATTTATATTAATAAAAAATTTAGCCTTTTATTATAATAATAATTATTATTATTATTATATTTTTATTAAAGTTATATCAACTAATAATTAATGTAATTCACTATTTGTTAAACAAGGTCAAAGCGTTATTGTTTTACAAATACCCTTAACTATATTATTAACTTTCCTTCTCATTTTTAAATTTAAACATTTACTTAATCTTTTATAAAAATAAAAAAACGACAAAATAAAGAAGATCAAAATATCCTTTGTTGACGTAATTTACATTTACTTAAAATAGTTGACCAAAATTAACCACAAAATATATACCTTATTCATATCTTTTCGTCGAGTGGGAATTTAGGAAATCAAGTAAAAGACCAAAATACCAGCAAACAATTTTGTAGGGGACAATGAGTAGACAGACGACGCTGTCGGCTATTCCATGGGAAAAAGAGAGGGAAATGCTTTCCTTCCTTGTCATTCACCTTTACTTAACCCTACTATGTAAAGAAGGTCAATGAAAACATCGATATTTAACAGGATTTTCCCCACCAATTGTATGTCAGATTCAAACCATGTCTCCATGAAGGGCACAAGAAACAAATCAAACATAATTGGTTGCTAGCTTCTTTTATTAGATATATTAATATTAGAGTCCCTCAAAGGCAATCGACTCTATCCAGTAAGCACTACCCTACTTTTCCAACAACACTACACGATGGAATTTCATATTACAAATTGCTTTGACCAAACCAGTTTCATTAGTCAAGTATACGCTAGTGATCAAGCTTTCTTGGGGGATTTGGAAGGAGATTTAGGCTCCTTTGTAGCTTTGTCAGTCTTTTTGGGCAGGAGAACAGGGTTGATGTTTGGAAGAACACCACCATGGGCAATGGTCACACCCGCCAAAAGCTTCCCAAGTTCCTCATCATTCCTCACTGCAAGCAACACATGCCTGGGTATTATTCTGTTCTTTTTGTTGTCTCTTGCTGCATTTCCAGCCAACTCCAATACCTATAACAACGATTAACACCAATACATAAAAGTCTAAGATTTATTAAAGATCTAAAACACCAATTCTCACACTTACTTCGGCAGCCAAGTACTCAAGAACAGCAGCCAAGTAAACCGGAGCTCCGGTCCCGACCCGCTGCGAATATCTTCCCTTCTTCAAGTACCGCGCGATTCTTCCAACAGGAAACTGAAGCCCCGCCTTTGCAGACCTCGAAGTTGGCTTCTTCCTGGGACCGTCGCCTCTCCTGCCGCCAGCTCCTTTCTTCACTTTTGCTCCGCTCTCCATTTTACAGATTTACACTTCTTTGGAGGTACAGGCGTGGGGTGCGGTGAGTTGCGGTGGCTTAGTGTGCTTGTGCATTTTTATAGTGTGGCGCTGTGTAAGCGAGTTAATGAGGGCCGATGGATGGTGCTTGAATCGACGGTTCAAATAGTTTCAGTAGCGATCCGTATCTTTTAAAATGGACCAATAGGAATCAAGATCTCTAAGCAGGCTTTTCAACTAGCGCCTGCGTCACTCTCATCTTCAAAATTCTTTCCAAAAAGTTACCGCCCAAAACTTTGGCCTTTTGGCATCGTCACCGTTGTGTCCTTCTTTCCTTTTGTTACTGTATGTAAAACTTATCACAAAATATAACAATTTACTTCTAACATGCGTGAAAAGAAAAAACGATAATGAAAGCCAACTTTTGAGTTCTATTGGATTACAAGACTCAAAAACTCATGGTACTTGCAATGTGAAACCCTACACATTATGTATAATTAATCATCCAGATTTCTAGAGTGAATGAATAACCATGCAATTGGACAATAGATTTTATCAGTGCTCCTCGTAAAACTTGAAAATATTCAATGAATTGATATTATATGTTATACTAGCAAATAAAAGTTATATGGCGTTGGACTAATTTTATGTTGAGTTTGCATCAATTTAGTAAAAAGAACTCTCATTTTCTAAGCTAAAGCAAAAAATAGAATTGATGAAATTAACATAGTTTATCTCATAGAATAGAATGTATGCTCTCATCATAATTCAAAAACTTCTATTATCAATTTGAATTAAATAGTTAAGAAATATATATCATTCATTATTTTAATAGCAATTTGAATTAAATTATTAAAGAACCTATATCATTCAATTTTGATTGATTTAAGTAGTAAAAATGTGCTATCTAAGTTATAAAAATCATTAAACCTAGTTGTAAAAGAAATGGTAATAAAGAGTCAAAAGCATAATTATAATGAAATAGTTATAATTTTTAGAGTCCAAAAGACCTCAACGTTTATATTAGAATATAACTTAAATCTTAATATTTCCAACTATTCAATTTGAACTTTAGCATTATCAAACTATTAAGAGAATACCTTAAATAGATGACAATTTTGACATACGTCGTCCTCTTTCTCTGCCACTCCACCTTCATCTCTTTTCCACTCACCATTATCACTTTCAACATTTGGTGGGTTGTGTTCATACATGGATTCCTCCTCCTTTACCTCCAACCATTGTAAAGACAAGATCATTGTCATCATAGAAGCCACCTACGGCAAATCTAAGCTCTTCATAGACCTAGCCACCAGCTTATTGTTCCTCCATTCTAAGATCATCAACTCTGACAAAATGATTCCACCACCAAGTCATCCTCTTCTTCTGCCACTCCATCTTCACCTCTTTTCTACTCATCATCATCATCACTGTCAACACTTGCTGGGTCAAAACTATTTTGTTCATCTCATTATCGAAGCACAAAGACATTAAATCAATAATTGACTAACTCTGATTTTGACTAGGAAGGGAATGTTGCTGATAAATGGTTTAAAAAGTTCTAAGCTCATAGAAGGCTTGTTGTTCATCTTCTGTCCATCTATTTGTAACCTCTTTATCCCTCGTATCATAGAGCCCAAAAGCTTTAAAAATCTAATCCCCAATATTCTCTGTAAGCGTTTGCCTTACTTCCACAACATGTCGGAACAAGATTCTCTGTCCAATTTTATGGTGTCTTATTGTGTCTAGTAAATCTCAGTCATTTATTTATGCGGGTCCCGTGTGGGCTCCACATAAATAAACGTGGAGCCCGCATAAATGAATGGCTAAGATTTACTGAACACAATAAGACACCATAAAAACTGGACAGAGGATCTGGACTCAACGTGTTGTCCTAAACAATTGATAGAACCCCTGTTAAGTAGGTCCCACTTGATAGGATGTAAGGAAGTCAACTTTGATAACAAGAGGCGTGAAGAAGCCATATAATTTCATATTAAAAATAGTGGCCTTAGGAGAGATTAGGAAGTACTAGAAGAGCATAGAGCTATTGATTAGGAGATTGGTTAAGGAAATCACTCGAGACTTCAACACTAATTTGACATTTCAAAGTAGTGTTGTAGCGGCTCTTTAGGAGGTAGTTGAGGCATACCTTGTTAGGTTGTTTGAAGAAACCAAATTGTGTGTAATTTATGCTAATAATGTCACAATAATGCCTAATGATATTCAAATAGCTTATTAATTCTTGGGTTGTTTGTTTAGGTTTCTATCTCTGCCATATAAATCTTTCCTTTGGATATTTACTTTGTATCTTAACTTTAATTTTTTAAAAATTTTCAGGTAAGTATATGTTGTTAAGAGTGTTTAATGTGAAAATCCATGGAAATGTAGTGGTTTATAATGCATTTGGTGATGCAACTTATTTGTTTAGGAATATTTCTTTCTTACAAGCTCATCCTTTTTAGAACCTGCCTCCTCGCAGCAAGATTTATGGTGGGTGTTGTTGAAGTTCATCCTTTCTAGCTTCAATCTTTCCTTATTCAAGTTATTCCAAAACCTAAATTTGTTAAAATCTGAATAATTTAGGTTGACCAATCTCAATTCTCAAACATCCTCACAACCTCGTCAATCTCCACATTGAGGTGAACGGGATTATATGGGATAATAGTAAGTATCATTCTTCTAAAAATGTTTTTACCTCCACCAGAAACTTGCACATAAACTATTATATACACAATTGATATTTCAGATAGCGAGTTTCACTCTACCATATGGCAGTGGGAGCCACTTTCTAATTGAAAAATGATAAATAATGTCATGTTAGCATTGACATGGTATTTGACTAATGGATGGTTAACCTCTTCAAAATTTCTATCTATTTAGGGTATGTTCTGAATGTTTTAAAAATGCTAGCATTTGAATTGAACACTTCCAAACGTTAAAGCTCAAGTTGTATTCTAATGTAAACATTAAGGTTCAAAATGAACTTTGGGCCAATTTTTAGAAGTAAAGAGAAATTTTTATAAATGTTAAAATGACCAATCATGATAAGTTTATAAACTTAAAGAAGGAAAAAAAGGTCCTTTGTCAGAGTGATGTGTTAGTATTGATATACTTTTATATTAATGTTATCAAAATTTTAACTACGAGTATACCACTTACTAATTTGGAAAGTATACTTATCATTGGGAAGTGATATAATGGTAATAAATGGAAAGTTGGCGTTTATGGATTTTTAAATAATGAAATATAAAATAAGACTAAAATAACTTACTTTTACGATAGTCAAGAAAATAAATAATAAGGCAAATTGATTTAAAAAATGCAATTAAACAGGTATACTTAATTAGTTAATTACTTCTCTTAATAGCTATTTTTGACTTCATAATATAATTATTCTAGATTAGAAACATTCTTTAGACCAATAGGACTTCCTAGACATCAAAACTGCGCTCTTTCGACCTATAACATCTACTCTCCAATTGGTTAACCTTTATTTATACCAATGACAATAAGTTTTTGAATATATTATGTTATGAGAAATTTTAATAAAGATTTTATCCTAATATAAGGATGATCATATGGGTCTCCCTCAAGCACCCCATTCAACACTCTCTACCTAAGTTATGGTCCACTAATAAGCATGCTCTCTCAACTCTTCTACTAGTGAATAAAATATATTACTAGCTTAAGAACTATTAAGAGGTTATGTAAGAAAAAGATTACCCAAGAATTATGTATTGAAAGTGGATTTCAATATGGGTTATGATATAATTAACTAAGACTTCATTATGCAATTGCTTCAAGTCTTTGGTCTTCTAGGTAAGTTCAAAAATTAAATCAGTGAATGTATTATATTAACCTTTTTTAGTATTTTGATAAATGGGGAATCCACTAAACTCTATAAGGGGGAAATGGTTAATATAGGGGATCTAATGTACCCTACCTATCTATCTTGAGTGTAGAAGCATTGTCAATACTGGTAAGACACAAAATCTTCTTAAATCAAAGTTCTAGTTATATGGCAGATGTAGGGTTAGCTAATTTATCATTTGTAGGTGACCACTGACCTTCTATTGTTTTATAAGGCATAAGGCAAGTCGATCTACATATTCTCTACTTCCTTAAGCATGTTTAAAGAGCTATCAGGTCTAGATGTAAGCTATAACAAGAGTCAGTTATACATATCCATAATTTCTAAAGAAGATGCTAAAATATGCAAATTTCAAATCAAAGAACCACCTTTTACCTACCAAGGATTGCCTCCGCAAAAAGAATAATGTATATAGATTGTGTTTCTTTAGTGGAAAAGATACAAAGAGGAGTCAGTCACTGGTGCAATAGAGACTTATCTTATATAGGTAGGTAGAGTTAGTAAAATCTATCCTAAGTTCCCTTCATGTATATTATTTAGCATATAGGGTTCTCTATAAGGGCATAGTTAAATCAATAGAAAGAATAGTAACGGTACGTTTGGTTCAAGGGAATAGCATTGCTATTCCTTTGCAATTCCCAAGTTATTATTAAACCTGTGTTTGGTTGGTAATCTTCAAGAATGCCATTTCTTAAAATTGAAGAATAGGTAAAACATCTCCCCAGCTATCTTTATCTATTCGACGATTATCTATTCTTTTGAAGACAAATTTATCCTTCTCAGCTTTGGGTCTGTATAACGCAGCTTCGTCTC
>JANZLH020000369.1:1804825-1816642 GCA_026770325.2 Erythroxylum fimbriatum
TTAGGATGGAATGGAACGTAACATGAAACCCTCCGCTTCCATCCCATTCCATTCCATTCCATTATGAAACCCTCAAACAAACGATGGAAACATGTTACGTTCCATCCCCTTCCATCCCCAACCATTGAACCAAACAGAGACTTAAACTTTACCTGAGAGTCCTTTTTTAACTTGAAAAGCTACTTACAACTGAAAGGTTTGAAATTTTAAGGCAAATCATCTAACTCTTACACCTTATTATGCTTAATGAATTGTATCTCATCTTTCTTGCATCCCGCCACAAATTTGCGTGGGATCCAAAACAACTTCTAAAAAAGTAATTGGATTGGCAAAATGTCCAATATCATACTTTTATTCATCCAAATAGACTATGTAATTAGATGAAATAGTAGGTCTTCCCATTCTAGTGGATCTTCTTAACTAAACTAATTCTTGTACCTTAGAAACCTTAGTTTGTCCAGTTATGAGTTCCTATTATTGTATTAGCATGGTACCAAGACCTTGATCCATTAGTTCTAACTATATGAGTGATGGATATGAAATAACTGTAATATCTGTCCTGCTTTCATTTGAAGGGTGAAAAGGATCACCCTCATCATGGACATCATATTTCAGAAACTTAGCTTTTTGTGATTCCACAAATCTAAACCCTCCTTCTCTATAACAAAATCTGTATACTTTAGAGTGGTTGAGATATCCTACAAAATAGCAATGAGTAGAACCAGAATGCAACTTATTTTCATAAGGATTGTATAAATGTACCTCAGTAGGGCAACCCCGAATAAGAATATGGGTAAGGCTAGGCTTCCACCCTTTTTAGAGTTTAAATGGTGTCTTCGATACTGACTTGTTTGGGACTCTATTAAGTATATACAGGGTGGTCTTTATGGCTTCACCTTAAAGGTAATCACGTATGTTAGTCCTGCTCTACATTGATCTCATCATATTCTTTAGGGGGCAATTACAACTTTTGACTACACTATTTTGCTCAGGACTACCTAACATAGTTGACGAGGTCATTATTCCACGTGATTCTACATATCTGCTAAACAAACCCTTTTCTTGTCCTGAAACTCTATGTTTGCCATAATATTCTCCTCTACGGTTATATCTGACAATCTTAATAGACCTTCCCAATTGGTTCTTAACCTCAACCTTAAAGATCTTGAATTTCTCAAGAAATTTAGACCTTTCTTTAAGTAAGAACACATAATCTTAACTGGAATAGTCATCAATAAAAGTAAAAAATTCTAGAATTACATAATGTAGTTGTATAAGGTCCACAAATATTTGCATGTATGTGATCTAACAAGCCAATAGCATGAGTTAACCCCTTTTTCTTTATTTTGATCAACATACCCCTGCAACAGTCGATACATGTTTTCAGATCATCAAAGTCTAAAGTTAGGAGAATGTTTTCCTTAATCAATCTCTTAACTCTATCTCTGGAAATGTGTCCTAACATTTCACATCACAACATGTATAGCTTATCCTTTATCAGAGGTCACTTTCTAGTAACCTGTTCAGCAATATATCAAGAAGAATACATCATATGAGGGGCACGACAAATTTTATACATTCCATATAACAAGAAGCATTACTAATATGTTTTACATTGAAAGACAACTATACAATAGAAGCGCCAATAACAAAACTATATCCTTCTTTGTCCAAAACTGATACAAAGATCAAGTTTCGCCTAAACGTGTAAAATAAGTACAAACTCTATATCAAGGTTCAAACATACATCCCCTACAAACATTGCTTTTACTTCTTCATTATTGCCAACCATAAGTTTTTCCTCCTCTTTATTTGATTTTCTCTTGTATATGAGCCTCTGTATTATGGAGGCAACATGATTAGAGGCTCCACTATCTAGCCAACAAGAACTTGATGTAGCTATATCAAGATTACATTCATGGATCATATAAGCCAAGGAGTTACCTGCCAGTTACCGTTTTTCTTTCTAGGACTTATGTTTCTGGCAATCGAACTTTTTGTCCCTTCTTCTTACAAAAGAAGCATCTCATACTTTTAACATCTAGGGGACTTTTGGCAATGCTAGATTGATATATATTCACATGAGGAGAAAATTTAGATTTCTTATCTTTAAACTTCTAAGACTTTACTTTTCTTTTCCTTTGGTTACTAGCAGGGCTGTATGAGCAACATTCTTTGGCTTCTCCTCTTCAAAAATGCATCGAGAAATCGATACATTGATGTCCCAAGCCTCATCTTGCTAATTGTATATTGCAACCAAAATATCAAAATCTGAGGGAAGTGTATTTAGATCATGGCGTACAATACACGCATCACGAATGATGATGTTTAACGCCTTTATCTTATTTTGAAGGTGGACTGTTCTGATAATGTACTCCCTCACTCCACCTTCTCCAGATTACCTTATGGAGAATAATTCTTTCATCAAGGTACTTATTTTTGCATTGGAAGATACCTTGTACCTCTGGGAGACATTATTTAGAAAGTCTTTGGCTACGTTTGTTTCTAGTAGTCCACTTAGCAGATGATCTGGGATTGATCTCTTCATGGTCAAATAGCACATCCTATTTGATCTCTTCCAAGCTGTAAATACTGCTTTAGCATTATCTGAACTATATGATGTAGGCGTAGGTGGCCTATCTCTCACCATATCCATGTTGATGTCTGTCTTTTCCAAATCAAACTCCACACTTATTTCCATTTCTTGAAACTAAAAATAGTTAATGTTTCAATCATGACATTGCTATTGTTAACATAAAAGGTGACTGTAAAATTGAAATTGTAATGATCATCAAAACTGTAGGATAACAATGATACTTAAAGCCATGAACAGTATCTGTACTGAGAATCTCATCACACATATCATGAAACATCTGTGGGTTGAATACAAAATACATGCAAATAAAATCTCCACATAAAAGCGATCAAAGTACACACTACTAACTCTTGTGACCCTACCACCTATAGGTGAATAGATCACTCAAGCAATGGCGTCCTCCATCTAATGCTTTTATGTACATCTTAAAATCTCATATAAGGTCAACACCTGTGGGTAGAATAATCAAACACAAGACCAGAGACATCCCCAAACATGCAAGTAGAACAATTCAAATACTGACTTAAAGGGTCACTGTGATGACTGCATTCTCATTAGTACCTAAATGGATCCACTAACACAAGGGATACACCTTTATATTATTCTCACATTTTGTACGAGCATATAATATATGATAATGTATCAACAATAAATGCAAATCCTTATGCATGTTCTTATTATCACATATCAGTGCTGAGAACATCATCGATATACTTCATTTGAGACTCTATCACAAGAAAAATCTCAATTGGATTGATAATCATACAATACCAAACAATAAAGATACCAAAACCACATGCACCTCTTTGATTTCTAGTTCAAAGCATGAAATTTTACTCAAAATTGGCTAAAATAACCCTTATTTGATTTTTTGAAAAACCTTATTTATTGTTCATGTAATAAATCCAAAAAATTTAAAACTCAATTTGTGAATTCACAGGACCCGAAATAGTCCCAAAATAACCCAAGGGACAATTTAGTGAATTTTGAAAATTTTGAGTTTCTTTTATCTATAGTGTGCTAACTTCAGTATGTACTGTAATGCTGACATCAACATCACATCTGCATTGCGTTAGCACTGCGTGTGGGTGGATTGCGTGTGCAACGCATGTACCAAGCCTGACGCAAACCTGGATGTGTGGGTGCATGTTTGGATTCGTGCTTAAATTAGGTTTCTGAAATTCGGTCAAATTAAATTATATCTGTCAGCTTTAAGTTTCACTATATAGTTATGTTTTTAGTCAATGACCAATTAATCCTAATCTAGACTTGACAACGTGTTATTACTGTGCCTCACCATATAATTTGACATCCTAATGAAATTCAACTTTATTAGGAAACCCGTCTGAAAGGTTAACCGTACACCGAATTATTTTAAAATCTATTATGTACTTATTTATTTGAACTAACTTAAATTTTTAAACGATTATAGTAGACCTAAGTGAATGAAAATAAAAATACACATAATTAATAATCTTATATTTGAAACACATTATTGTTATTATTGTTTATTGCATGCTCGGTGCACGTGAATATACTCATGAGAAAAATTTTAGATGAATTATCAATCATATTATAATTGTAATATGTTGATTTACTAATAAACATGGGAGAAAATTCATAATAAGATTTTTGATTATTACTATTTTCAACACAAATGTAAATCCTATCCTAATATGTAACTTGATCATTTTCTTATCTTTTTCTCAAAACTATTTTTAGAATCAATTCATTACAACCACAGTAGTTGTACATGTCTTACTTCTAACGGTATCCCCAAGAATGTGTTAAGAGAACTCTACACGTAATATAGGGAGGGTTAGATAAGAAGTATTACCTCCTTTAGAGCCTAAGTTTATTTATAATATGGTTCAATCCTTTTTTATAATAAAATAAAATTATAATTTTAATTAAACTTTAATTAGAATTAGAATTAATTCTAATTAAGTATCAATTGAGTCTAAATAAGATCCAATATCTCATATTGGTCCTTATTTATTAAATATCTCATATATAATCCTAAAGTTTCTTAAACTTTACAATCACGTCTAACTTAATTAAATTACCATTTTCTTTCATCAACTGTTCTTTGTATATGACCCATTAGATATTAGTAATAGATATAAATTATAACACTAAATTATATTCAAGATTTGATAAATTAAACTCATTTAATTTATCTTTAGTTTTTAATTAAATAATTTATATCCATAGATCAAGATTGGTACCTAGCAGTGTATCATGACCACCAAAATATTATGAATATCAAATTGGGTAAAGATTTTTCTATATAATTTAATCATTTCATTATACAATGTTGTAATTAGACAAGTTTACTCTATTTAAGTCTAATCATATTCGTTCTTCATTATTTGTAACTGATTTTATTAATGACATTTGAAAATTATTCTTAAAGTGTTATTTTACTTTGGCCAATGATTTTTCAAATTAATACTAATCGATAACAATGAAACATTCACCTTGATCACTTTAATATGATAAATCTTATATTGATCACTCAAGTATCTCTATATAGTATGATATATTTAATAACTACCAATTGAACTACCCTTGACTAGGATAGATCATAAGTAGTACCAAAACATGATAATTTACCACATGTGATGTTTTAAAGTTTTTAAGTTAAATGATCACTTATACAATCATTATAATGAGAATTTTCATAGATATATAATGGTGTGCATCCAAATATCATCGCACGATACGTCAAGCAATATGGATTTACCCTAAAACCTTTTGTGGGCATGATTACGGAGCAGGGCAATATTAGAAGGTTGGAGCATACTCCTACTCTGGCATAACATCACTTCTAATATGTCTTCTTATATTTAATATTGAAATGATTAGATAAACAAAATATGGCATAGCTAAGTGAGGACTAAAAAATAGAATTTATTAAATATTATTATGAGTAAAAAATTATTATAATACAAATATTCACTAAATATAAATTATAAATATTAATTTATAACTTAAAACCTATAAGATTAATACTTTCATAAGTTCTATTCTTAGATATTTAAATTTGTTTCTTGATACATGAAACAATAAGATGGATTGGTATTTACAGGTGAATTAAATCAACAATGACCACACTTTTGTGATAATTACCATATATTCTAAATATTTATTTTTGTATATTAAAATATTTATCTTTATCTAGATATTTTGTGAATAATATATAGATTCTTCTAATACGAATAACATCTAGATATTGTAAGTAATATGCCATAAGTGCATTTTGAGCCTCAACGTCTACAACAAAATATAACTTTAATCCTAATATTTTAAAACGTTCAAATTGAGCTCTAATATTGTCAAAACGTTTAGAACAAACTCCAAGAAGATAAAAAATTTGACAGTGTTAAGTCCTTATTAGTTAAATATCATATTAATACTGACGTGGCATTATTTTTTATTTTTAATCAAAAAGTAGGTTTCACTATCATATGGTAATGGGACTCACTTTCTAGTTAATTAAAAAAATATATTTTATTTAAGTTATATTAATCCCTAATTAGATTAATTAACATATTAAAATCCCTAATTAATATATAGAGATTATGAATTAGAAATTAAGGATTCGTTCAACTATCTAATTTAACTACATGCATCACTTCCCCTCCCATACCTTCACTTATGTGGAGATTTTCACAGCTTCATCTTCGTGTCTTTCTTCCACACATGGTTGCCTTTTCCCTTATCTTTTACTCCCATACATTGCACTCCCATAAATTACTTCTCAACGTTGTACTTATGTGGTTGGTTTGTCTTAGTTTCTATCTCATCTTGTCTCCAATTATAAAGTTGTATTTGGTACACCATTTTGCTTGTTTAGAGTTTTTGCTTATTACTTATTTTGCTTCATATCACAAGGTTGATCTCCTTAACATGAAAACCCTAATTATGTATAGAGGTTACATTGGGTTGAGTTCTAAAATAAGCCCTATTAGGGGGACGAATACGGATTTAACCTAATTTCATTTGATTTAATGGTGATTGGAATAAAATATTTGGACTTGAATAAGTCTAAAATTAGAACAAAGCCTTAAGAAATAGGGTTAATTCTCTTGAGGTATATTACTTTTGCTATTGCATTTTGCCAATATCCATTTCAATTAGTTAAGCTTACTGCATTTGATCAACCAGAAGAACCCCGTTGATATGTAGATCACTATCCATTATTTTTTCATTAGCTAGTTGAGCTTTTGCATCATTTATATGTAATTTTTAAGGTAAGTATTCTATACTGCATGCATATAGTTAGGAATAATATAATAATCAATAAATCGTTTATACTACCCATCATAATTGATACTGTCTTAATAGACTTTTGATTTTCCATAAAGTAAAATTCTTTTACTAGCTATTATTATAATTAACTTAAATGAGGGAGAGCTTTGGAGTAACTGGTAAAAGTTGCTCCTTTGTGACCATAAGGTCACGGGTTCGAATCACAGAAACAACCTCTTTGTAAAAATTAGAAAGGGAAGTCTGCGTATGTTGATGACCCTCTCCTGACCCTTGTAAAGTGAAAAGCCTTATGCACTGGGGTACGTTGGCTATTGTAATTAAATTACAAATAAATATTTCTAAACATTTGTGTCTATCTATTCTATAGAAGATTTTTATTTAAAAATATTAGTATATATAATTTAGTTTAACTTTTCAAAATTCATATAAATAATTTTAAGTGTTATGTATTTGAAGACGTAATTTGATCATTATAATAGGCAACTATCTTCATTTATTTCATTACAAAATTTTGTTGTCAGTTTATTATTTTCGGTTTTTAGTTCATGTATGAATTGGTGCACTAATAATTATATTGTGATAGTTATAATGACATCCTAAAGCTATGGACTTAGTGTCTTCTACTATTAATACATTAAATTTAAAAGATGGTTATATGGTTTGTTATTGTGATTTAAAAGTCCCACAAGAACTTCGTGGAGTAATAATAACCCAGGAAAGAGATTTATTGGAGGCCCAAATATCCAGTAATTTTTTAATAAGATAAAAGTGTTGGTATATATGTATAATGTTTTTCTTATTAATTATTAATTTTATTCTAGGTTAAAAGATGTGATTTTTTTTTCTAATGTTACAATGAAAAATTTATTGAGAAAGTTGGTGAAGTAATTTATAAGTTAAGGACAAAAGTATGTTTATTGAAGAAGAAGGCCTAAATAATCACAGGTGAATCAAGTACAACCATGAAAACTAAAAAGAAAATAAAGCTCATTAAATATGAAATTGTTGTTAACAAAAGAGAAAATTGAGTTGAAATTTATTTTAGTGATTATTGTAATAGTGTTTGTTATGCTTATGGTGAGTTTTATATTTATATTAGATATAAATTTGGAATTCATATACAAAAGTGGCAAATATATTTATGATAGTTAGACTTTACATACAAAAGTACTATCAACATCCATCTATTCATGTATTAATGCATATAGTATTATGGAAACAATAGATCCATCAAAAAATTTGGCCCTAACATATATGAAAACATCAATTTGGTTGATTATATGCCATATTGCTTCCTTTATTTGCACTTACTTAGGAAGGTTGTTCATGTAGTGGTTGAGTCAATGATTCTCTCCTCCTCGTTGCTTTAGCTTGTAACTGTTGAGAAGTGATGTTAGATTGTCCTTTGAACCTTAGATCCCTAAGCTCAAAAAACATCTTCAATGTATACAAATTAACCCCTCCTTACTTCCTTTTATTACTATATGAAGAGCTACAACCTTCAAGTATGCATGTCATTCACAGTATTCATTTGAATTAGTTATTAATAATGTAATGAATGCTTATGTATGGAACTCATAATATTACTTTATTGATTCGGTACAACAATATCTTCAACTATTTTTGCACTAATAACCTATGAAGAAGTCTTAATGATGACTGTTGGATGCATTTTTATCATTAGAATTAATGACATTTTTCCTTAATTTCTGGATTAATTATTGGGTCTTATATGTATTTTTCCTACTAAATTATTTTGTTTATTTTAATCTGCATTTTTAATGGGTCTTGTTTAATTTGTAGGAAAAACACTTGTTTTTAATTGAAAAAGACCACAATAATAATCAATTGACGGAGGCTGAACGCATGAAATCAATTAGCAATTAAAGCCATGTGGAAAATTAAATGAGACGCAAGTACAGTGGACGTTCACACAAAAATGAGGGTAGCAATAAAATGAATCATATCAGCGTTGGAAAGGTGACGTCGACACAAGCATGAGCTGGAGATCTGTCTTGTGATTGCACCAGATGGGACGTGAATGATAGAGTAAAATCAACAGCAAATATCAAGGGAAGTTCATCAAATTCACGCAACAACGACTTAGGAGGGTTGTTCATGCACACGTTAAAGGCCTAAAATTAAAGAGTAGCAGCAGTGATGACGCAAATTAATTAAGCAAAGCAAGGGTTTAACATCATTGTACAGGTCCAAAAAGAAATTGGGCAGATGAGCAAATGTGCGGCTATCAGATGAGATTTTTAACATTGCCTTTTAATTGTCATTTAAAATCATTGTCAAAGCTTGAGGTGGCAGCTGGAAAAGACTCAAACCCATGCTAAAGGAGACTCCCACGTTGATGGGTTTAACAAGTTTATGTGACAATGGGACCTAGCTGAAGACAAGAGAGAAACGTTCAACAGTAAAAAGAAAGGCTAGATTTTAAAAGTCCAAGCTAGCTGCGTGAGTGGAGACACCATCTACAAGCGTGGGACCAGCAAGCATCATCAAGCATGGGGCTACAAGGGATGAGCAATTGTAAAATGGGGCTACAATAAAATAGACGTGCGTGGATAGAAGGCAGAAGACAAAACAGCTGCGTAGAATTCAACGCAAGGAGGCAAGAACAAAAGCACACGCAATTAGCTAGACGCATTAGCAAATTCATGTGGAAGCAGCCAACGACGCAGCTAGGCTTCACGGATGGACATGCGTGAGATGGAAACAGAGGCTGGAGGAGGACAGTTTGGCGCTGAGGCGGCGCAAAAACAAACAAGCACGCGTGAAAAAGGCAGCTGCTAAAATCAACACTAAACCCAAATTCATGCAGAAAATCAAAGCAGAAGAGCGGCGTTGAAAAAGACACAGCAAAATCACGAAAAATACAAGAGCTAGAGGATTTGCGGCAGCCAAGAAACAAAAGAATAAGAGATACGCGTGAAGTAAAGGAAGCAGCGTGGAATTTAAAGGCAAACACAAGACAATACAAGGGGCGGCGTTGGAGGCGCTAGCAGCGAGAGGAATACAGAGGCGAGAATAAAATCAAGAATGGCGGCTCATGAAGAATCAAGAATTGGATTTTAGCAATAAATCAACAGAGGAAGCGTTGGAACAAGGAGCAGCCACGTTGAAGGAGAACGTTGATGAAGCTGCTGGTGTGGAGAAGAAAACGTTAATGCATGGTGGTATTTAATTTAAATAAACAAACTTAGAAGTGATGGGGTGCAAGACGTTACAGCTGGCTCCACCAAATGACCCATCTTGCATGCAAGAGACAGCTCCAACACCATTCACGTAATTAAGGAGAGAATCATTCACAAAATAAACAAGATACGTGGGAGCCACCAAGCATTACTCTCTTCATTGCCCACTAAGTACCAAAGCTATCAACGTAAAAGGCTAGGGGGAGCTTCAAAGTGCTAAGAAAATTCTTTTTTGCATCTTATCTTTGTTAAAAATATAAAAGTCTAACTCTTAATGAGGTACATGATCCCAAACACAAATCTTCTATAAATTTCTCTAAAAATAACAATGACAATATAGGTATATACACGATATCATGTAGTATACCATGCTCTTCATCAAAAAGGTAATATGGGCCTTATATGGTACGGTGGAGAAATATAAGCAACCACGATTATACATAGCCTTAACATAGGTAACTGTATAATGTTTTGTCATTTAGTTCTTCTTTAATTCTTCCAAACTTGCTCCATTTCACCGTAACTACTAATATTAACTATGATTCTGCTATCCATTTTAACAAAAGTGATTGATTTAAAAAAGGAAAATTAATTAAATTAAAACAAAATGTAAGAAAAACTAGACAAAAAATAAAAAAACTAGTAAATAAGCTAGATCAAGATAAAAAATCCCTCTAAAACCTTTCTTATTGTTGAGTTTATCTTAATTTATTTGTTAATCCTAGTTTCTTGGACTAGTGAAATTCTAAAGTTATAACTATATTCTTTCTCAGGATGTATAACCCCTTTGCTTAAATTTGTTGATTAAAATCTCTTTTTAATTAAACCCCCTCCCAAAATGCATTAATTTGTTTTATAAATTTCCATAATAGGTTCTAAACTAAAAGATTTATGTGAACATATATCTAGGTTTCTATGTAACTCTCATTATTTATTCTTTGAACTAATCACATATGATTTCTTAACCCCTATATATGAAATCTAATATTGGATGTTTTGTGTTCACTTCTTTAATTCAATGTGATAAGCGAACATTAATAATTCTTAAGAAAAATAAAATCTTGTATGAAATCAAAGAAATCAATTCAAAACAACAAGTTTATGGTTTATCCCACACATATCTATATCACAATTAGGTGATAGAGTAAAAAAGAAAACTAACAATAAAAAATAAAGAAACGAGATAGAAATATGAGTTCTCATAAATCTTGAATATTGATGGACTTTTTGGTTTTTCTCCAGAGTTGTTCTCTTCTTGATGTGCTTTCAATTTTCCTTTAGTCTTCCTCTCATCCTCTAGCCATTCTTGGATCCTCTTGACAAGTTTTTGGTCCTCCCAGATGATTCTCTCCTTTTTTATGTCAATCTTTTTATCTCCAAAAACCTTAAAATTTTGGCAAACATAGAATTAACACGAGCATATGTTGATCTTATATTGCTACATTGCTCCCTTAGTTTCTTTTTCATAACCAGAAACTGCTGACACAAGTCACTAACCTAGGTTTGTATTCATGTGATGTTATAGAATATATGACCATATTAGGAATATGTTTCTGTAAGTGTAAGTCGTGTACAAGTCGACTTGTACAATTGGTAAGTCGACTTACACGCATTTCAGTACCGACAAGTCGACTTGTACAACGGATAAGTCGACTTGTTCATGGATGGTACTGTTTATATTGTGCCCTAAAGGCAATCCCCTTTAGCGCATTTTATTCATAGTCGTGTGCAGACTTTATGAAT
>JANZLH020000369.1:1843758-1857397 GCA_026770325.2 Erythroxylum fimbriatum
CATTTATTTTGCGGGACCCACGTGGGCCCCATGCGGATCCCACGTAAATAAATGGCTGAGATTTATTGGACACAATATGACACCATAATATTGGACAGAAGATCTGGACTCGCGTAAAGATGGTAGGTGTAAAGAGCTCAATGGTTTATCCACCACTGATAAGTTTCGAGTAACAGAAGGAGTTACAGTTGGTACTTTATTATCGCTAAATTCTATTGCTGAGTAGGAACTTCCCCGCGTGATACAAGTTGGGATTGGAAGTATCTGCTTGATTGATGTCGAGAAGAGTAGTATTATTCACAAAAGCTGATGTAGCTACCATCTTCTGTTCCCTTACAGCTGCATCAGAAATGTATAATATGGAAACATGTTCTTTGTTGATCAAGGATTGTTCTTCAAAAAGGGCAGCTCCATCGGACTGCTTGGGGACTTCTGCTATAATAATATTTGAAGGTTGGTTTAGTTCAAAAACTTCTTCCTTAAATTCAATAACAGCTGCATCTGAATTTTCAGAAACATGATTATCCACATATTGGTCATCTTCTTCAAGACCCATCAACTCTTGCTAAGTTCTGGTCTTAAATAACTTCTCCGTTGCTTTCCAGATTTCATTGTGTGATTTTTTGTTTTTGGGAGGAGGGGGCTCTCCAATGATAAAATTGGCAATGCTATCCTCCCACCAGTTATTATCATATCTTAGACGTATGATTGGGATCTCATTTGGGAGGTCTTTGGATGCTTCAATGCTAACGCAAATTCAAGCATAGCCTATTCTGTTTTTGGTAGTTATATTATCATCCATACATAAAGGCTTCCCAATATAATTAGCTAATTGATTGAGACCTCGAGTAGTCTAGTACTCAAGGAGAACATTATGAAAATTTATCCAAGTAGGGAGGCTTTGGATTTTGATGGTTTCAAATTTCAGACTTGGCTGCCATATTTGTAAAAAAAATCTATTGATTCCTTAGGTGCTATGAAACTTGTTTTTGAGGATTTTATGAGTTGTAGTTGTGGAGGAGAAATTGAAAAACACCAGGCTATCTTTAGAGAGTAAAACATCTGTTAGCCCTGTGTTTTTCCAGAGTTTGTTGGCCTATCGAGATACTAATGGAAGGCTAGTTATTGGTCAAGAAAGAATCTCACAATTGTGGACTTGCAACTATTTGCTCCTTCTTGTAGAGTTTCAAGGTTAGGGCAAACAATAAGCTTCCTCTCCATTTCAATGGGTGCTTTGAAAAATAAGTTAGAGGAGAAGGGATCTCCAACAACTTATTTCCACGTTTTTTGGGAAATGGATGTAGCTGCGAGTGGTCTGGAAGAGGATCCTGGAGAAGGGGTAGTAGAGTGGGATGGTAGTGGTGGAAAATTAAAGATGTTATGGGAGACTGTGTCTGGCATTTTGTGGAGAAAGGTCTCAAAATGGGAAAAAGCAGCATAGCAGGAAGACAATGCAGAAAAAGGTTGGTTAAAAAAATGGTAAGAAATGTTGGAGGGAGGTTTAGAAAAAAAAAGAGGAAAAGATAGGAAGGGACTGATCCTCTGTCCCAAAAATGGTATACCTATCCTATCCCAACACATAAATGGATGGGTGGAATACATTGAGATAGGGTAGGTACACCATTTTTGAAATAGAGGATTTGAAGGGAGATAGGAATACCCCGAAAGGGCTAAAAACTAGAGGTTGAAGTAAAACAAAGAGCTAAGGAGAGGGTAGGAAAATGTGGAAGGGGATGAAAAGGAGTTGAAAAAACGATGGACTGAGGATGGAAAATAGTCAAGATGAGAGAAAATGAAGTTCATACCTGTAATGCTCCTAGAGAGAAGGAACATAATAAGAAGTGGATCGAGTTGGGTTTCTTGGAGATTAAGAAATTGTGTAATACTTGTTACTTAATTATGTCCTTTAGTATTCTAGGCTATGGTAGACATTAATTTGGGGAGCGTAAAGAGAAACCAGATCCTCTGTCCAGTTTTACTCTGTTTTATTCTGTCTTAAATAATCTCAACCATTTATTTTGCGGGACCCACGTGGGCCCCATGCGGATCCCACGTAAATAAATGGCTGAGATTTATTGGACACAATATGACACCATAATATTGGACAGAAGATCTGGACTCGCGTAAAGATGGTAGGTATACCCTTCTTCTTGAATTTTTTTTGTACTTGTTCCTATATTTTAAGGATGGTCAACTACGACTCAGTTCTAAAGACTAACAATCTAAGTGGATCTGTTAAACCAACTCAAGCAGCATAAAGAAGTGGAGATGGCACCTCCTAATTATCTTTAGCAATAATATTAAGGCTTACAATAAAATTAGAATCACTATTCAAACTTGATGTAGTTCCCTTCCCTCCAAAGTTATATCTTCAGGTTTTTCAAAAATAATAGCTCTTGAATCAAATATCCTTGTTTGGATTGGAGGGTTCTATCGATAAGAGAGAATAATTATAAACGCAATCGTACCTTTATCTTGTCAAGGTGTTAAATTACGCCTTGTTAATTTTAATCTCTCGACAAACTATGATGTAACCAACTCTTCTCAGGACGGCCAAATTTATATTTATCAAGGAAATATAAATTGATATTTCACTATTTTGAAGCAAAGAATTACAAATGTAAAGAAGTTGGGATGATTAAAAAGGTGAAGAAACCCTCATTTTAAAACTTAAGGAGACTCTCCTATCTTCGTATTTTTCCAATATGGGATAAAATATGTCATAAGTCAATAGAAAGTCACCATGGGAACTACTCTTACAAATCAGTCGATCTTTTCTTTGGTCTAGTTTTATTTCTTAAAAAATAACCAGACGAGAAACTTAAAATACAATAGAGTCGCCAGTCAAAACAGCAAGATGAAACTTATCTGACCTAAAAATTTAAATTAAAAAGAAAGGAATGTTAGAAAACCTTAATCATTTATGTACAAATGCTGGTCTTCAGGAAGAACAACAAGGCATTGCCTATCCTATCTTATATACATACAATCTCATCTAAAACTTCCTCAAAAATTATATCCTCCAAGTCAAGTGCTACATCTTCACCTTCTAGTATAAGGTTCATCCAACCATCTCCATTTTCCATGTCTCCACCCACAATATCATCCAAGGACTTGTCCATCCGGGACTGTGATCTTCTCAACAAGCTAACCCTCTTCCAGACTTCCTCCAGAGCATGCCCACCATTTCGTAGTGGACTAGTATGCCGTTGAATGAAAGACAAGGGCTCTGGGAAGTAGGCTAGTGAGCTGTTGTACATTTCTAGTAGTAGTTCATTCATCAAGTCGAACAGGAGCCGGTGATCGCAGCTACATGTGTACTCCTCTGATGAGTTTAGTTCAGGGTGTAAATAAGCCTCCAGTTCCTTGAACACTAAAGGGTTTAGTGGCTGGTCTAGTGAGTACCATCTTCCAAAGTGGTCTTCCTCATCTAAACCGGCAATTTCGAGAACATCTCGTACGTAATTGAAATCATTATTACACCAGTTGGATTCCAAGGGAAGGAAGTGATAGTATGCCCTTGCATTTGCATTTTCCATATTGACACAACTTGTGGTGCAGCAAGATTGAGCAACAGAATATTTGATGGGCTTCTCTTGCAAATTGGCAATAGAATCTCGCTCATGTATGCAACTCGAGGGAGAGTTGGAATCAACACCTGATACATAAACGAACGTTTAATAATCTTCAGAAATGCTTGTAGCTGGGTAAATCAAATGAGGTACTTCACGAGAAGAAAAAAAAAACATTGTAGTTGTTTCATTAGGTCAATGATCAAGAAAAAAACATGGTAATTCAATGCTAATGGAAGCAACTTTTACTCTTTAAGATCGATCAAGTTATCAAGTCTACTGCATGCCCTCACAAATCTATGAATTCAAATCAAATCATGTATCTTGTATAAGCAGAGTACAGGCTTACCTTTATAACTGATATTTGTCAACAAAAGAATATGTTAGATATCATATGTCACGCAGATGAAATTTTAAGATTAGTGTAAACTTACCTTGTAAGATAGGGAGCTCTCTATTATCAAGTTTGTCCTTATAATGAGTCTCAAAAATTGTAAACAAAGTTTGTTCATCGATCCCAATGTTGTTTACAGAACCAACATTCTGATCTTGGTGAGAAATGTGCTCCTGTTTCCGTATTTCAATTAAATCTCCATGTTTCTTGCATTTTGTAGGGAATCCCACATCAATATCTGATCTGGAACAACTTGAATTATGATTATTCTCAGTACTTACTCCTCTTTCTATCATGTAGTCCTGAGCTTGAGTGTCTTCAACAGTCTCTTTGCGACAAAATTGTTTGCCATCTACAACAATGGTTACCGGCTTCAAATCATTTTCATCAGCGCCATCACTTTTGAAATTTGCATCCCCGTCCATGACAGGTCTAATTCCCATCCTTGAATTAGCTATATTGTGTGAGGTTTCAATTGGAAGTGTACAGGAAGACTCAAGCTCGGTTAAAGAGAGTCTCCTTTCGAAGGATTTCAGATCATTTCCACTCATTGGAAACTTATCCTCACTTGTCAATCTTAAGCTCATTGACCTGTACTGATGCCATGTAGCCACTCTACTGAAGGTGTTCTCAAGTAAGCAAGCATATCGGATCAGTGACTCGTTCATGGACGATGCCCTTCTCATCTGAGTTAATCCACCTTGGCTAAGATTATTATTAGAACCATTCATCTCAGAACTTCTTGGGTGTTCCTCACCATCTTTCTGAACTGGGGCCTCTTCCAAAATTTCAGGGTTCTGTTTCTCGATGGAAAGCGAAATACCTTTCGGAATGTTAAGAAGTGGAACAGTTATTGTGTGGGACTTAGTCTTCTTAAGCTCTTTGAGCGCTAGCTTAATTTTTTTCTTGATATCTCTGAACTGAGTCATGAATGATTGACGCCACCGGGTTTTATCTAAATGCTGGGAGGATACCAGAGAAGAAATGGTTGTATCTTGACTAATGGCAGCGCCTTCACAAACGTCAGCCATAAAAGCTATTGATTTCGCATGAGCACCATCCAAAGATATGGAAGCAACAACTTTTTGTGTTTGAGTAGCAGTAGGAAATTTTCCCACCTTCGGGAAAGGTCGTATTTCCATCTTCTTGTTTTCGAGTTTAACAGGCCTCATATGGTGGACAAATGGGGAGTCAGCTGCAGGAAATGACCCAGATTTCTTCAGCCTCAAATTCGTGATGGAAGTATTGTCGAGATGAGCGCTCTTTGTGACTTGAATATCTGCATCCTGTAGGATTTCTAGGAATAGTTTCTGGTTTACCTGAAGCAATTCCAGAACATCCGTACATTCCTTAAATTGACGACATGAAGCTTCTCTATGATCTGACTTAGTCCGATTTGTTGAGGGGTTCTCTAATTTATCCCATCTCTGAGATGAAATTGCAGGTGTTGCAGAGTGTTGGTTTACTTTTGAATAATCATTAGTGTTCATAGTGTTAGTATCAGCATTTTTGTGGAGGACTATGATGGGATTTCTCCAATCAGTACTTATTATACCCGCAGTATGGTTTGAAGGTTCCAAATCGGGGATGGAAATAGTTTGCTGCAACCCAGATCTTGCAGACACTTCCTTGGCAAGCAAAGTTTTGACGTGATATTTGTCAGATATTTTGGTCGAACCAGCATTTGCTGTTTGCTCATCAACCTGTAAAATTTGGACAAAAGGCAATCATTTCAATGTTCTTCTCCGCAGAATCTTCGTGAAATGATCTGTACAACAAGAAGCACACAAAAGGAAACTGTATACACCATTTCGCCGACTCAAGAGCAACTTATAAATGAACTTACCATTAATGGTACTGCTTCAGCATCCAAATATTCTTCAACTTCATCACAGTAATGGCTAAATGAAACTGTTTTTGGTCTTCCATAGCCTAAAGAAAAGGCAATGAGCATGATGAGGTTTTAGGAGTTGGTGATCTCATACATCATATATAGGGAAGAATTTAAGATGTAAGTAGAAGAAGCACATCTCTTGTAAACGTATCTGTTGAAAACAAAGTCGAACCAGACAAATTTATGCTATCTGGTAGCTTACTAATATGGTTATATCAGACTAGTAGTGGAGAATTCCACCCGATTTTGGATTCCGGTGCAATTGCTGCTGGCATAAAAGTAAATACATAGAAGAAAACTGAAATTTAGCGGTGAAAATTACGAAAGGGTCTTCTGTCATCATTGGATCCACAGTTGAGAAGAACTTCCTACGTGAATAAATTCCAGGTTCCTTGTGTTGACATGAGTTAGCTACCTAGTGGTACTTGATTTTTCATATCCTAACTCCTTAACCTAATTCAGTTTTGCACCAGCAACTGGATACGTAACCATGATAATGATGAAGATACTAAAGTGGGAACAAGATGGAAAAAGAAAAGGGTTGGTTTGCTTACAAGAGGAATATTTTGCTCTGCCATTTCTGCGACACGGCAACTTTTTTGTGGAGCTGTGCCGATGAAAGTAATCAAGAATATGAAGTATTCCCCACATGCAGCCTGGATGATAGACCTGAAATCCAATATCAAAGTCAGTGCGGTCCAAGTGATTTCCATATCCAAGAAAAAAACATGGAAGTGATAATCCTCTAACGTCATAATTCCCAATTAGGTTCAATTTGATATACCCCTGAATCTCAGGCACTTATAGCAGAGAGATTGGTTTTATACCGAATAATCAACTGTTGAATTCCCTACTTTTCGTATTGGAAAGAACTATCTGCAACTTCGAAGGAAGTACATGATCAGCTTTCAAGAGGTTTATTGGACTCTATCTTCATCCTAAAACCTTAAACTTATCGCCTAATTGATACAGGAAAGCACAAGTATGACCAATGTATGCAGAGCTTATAGACTCGGTTGGTTCTAACTCTTTTCTTTTTTGTAACTTTCTGCTAAACTTGTACACGGACATAAACATGACACATTTATACCAATTAAAGGAACTGTATCAGTATGCATCCAGGATTCTCGGAACAAATCAAGTCTAATGATGGTTGATAAGAGAAAGAAGAAGTTGTATTTATTATGAGAAAGTTAAAGAAGAAGAGGTGTTGAGTAACAAAAGAAACATACACATGAGAAGTTAAAGAAGTAACAGAAGGAAGAAACATACAGATGACAAGTTGGTAACGGTCAGAAAGCTAACCTCCTGACAAAGAAAAAATAGAAATAGATGATTGGCAACAATAGAAAAGTGGAGGGATTGCAGCGTACACAAATGTTAACGTGAAAGAAGGAAAACAGGAGAAGAAGAAGAAGAAGAAGGTTGGTGAAGTCTTAAAGAGTCCACAAAGAAGAACTGGTCTACAGGCGCCAAAAGAGTAGCTTGTGGTCTAGTTGTGCGTGTACTGCATTGGTGGTAGACTGGTCCAATTACATCATCAGACCAACCATTACAGATAATCTTATCTTATTAATATTGGATGATTCCGTACGCATCTGATCTAAGATTTAACAGTTGGTTCTTACTGAACAATGGAATGCGTTTTGTCTGTTAATAAAACAAAAAGATACCTAATCCTTATTTTGTCCAAGGCAATTTGAATGCATAAAATTAAAATCCCGTTGTCTATCTCCATCAAACTGAAAGCAGGGAAATAATTATAAAAGAACGTACCTTCATGGCCATGGGACCTCTTTTGCTTTTAGCTCTTTTGTTTTGTCCAAGTTTAGATTAGTTACCTTTCGTTATTGCTATTTATGATTTGATTTGTCCTTCACAACCTCATCCTCCATTTTCGTTCAATTTTAAATTAAGTTAACGTTAAAGACGTTCTGCAACCTTTTTGCCTGGATCGTGTTTTCAAATATGATATATTCAAGAAATTGCAGGTCACGGTGGTTTGAGTCACCCAACTGCCACCTGAGTCAGCAACCAACTTCCGGATTACAAGATACTATCTCATGCCACATGACATAACCACTTGACATAACATCGTAATTGTCCGAATATTTTTATGCATCAATTTGGTTCAAATTGCCGTGAATCTTCAAAGATTAGGTAACGGGGGTTAGGTTAGGTTAGGTTAGGTTAGGTCTTCATCAAATTCCTCTAGCTAGCATGGTATTTATTGTTTGGGAGGAGAGACAAAAACTAGCAATTAACTATTTCACAGAGACTCTCTCTCTCTTTATACA
Organism: Erythroxylum fimbriatum; assembly: GCA_026770325.2. Taxonomy (NCBI): domain Eukaryota; kingdom Viridiplantae; phylum Streptophyta; class Magnoliopsida; order Malpighiales; family Erythroxylaceae; genus Erythroxylum; species Erythroxylum fimbriatum. The sequence continues at coordinate 1,851,916 of JANZLH020000369.1, forward strand.
TAATCCATAGCCTTAATTTTGTTATATATTGTTATCTTTCTCTTGTGCTTGTAACAGCATATTTGCAGTCCCGTAGGATTCCGTAGAGTGGAGCGATAACTTAGATAAGGAATGCTTTGAGGTCTGACTGGGTCCAGTCCAGCATGGAAAAACTTAGACAAGGGATGCTTTGCTTTGGTCATATTCGTTCATGGTTGTTTGAGCAAGAAACCTTGAACAGTTGTCGCCATGACCTGTAAAATAGCGGTTTGGTTATCCCATTAGAAAAGAAAAATCAGTCCACTTGGCACGCCAAGTTGGATTTTGAAAGTCGACTGTAACCTGATGCTACCTTTCTTCTCTAGAATAATTACTTTTCAAACTTATATTATACAGCCGATGGAGAGAAATATCTCTGTTGTAATCAATCTACTACTTATTAAGCCAATATGGACCTGAACATTTAAAATGTTGACTTATTTGTTTATACTTCTAGAAAGAGTAACCTACTTTGAAAAAACAAAAAACAAAAAACAAAAGTAATGTTGTTATCGCTTAACTATTTCTTACAAGTATGGGTTGCAGGGACGGAGTTAAGAATTTAAAATCGGATGGCCCAAATATTTAAGATTTTAAATCTTAGAAGGCCCAGTGTACCATGAAACTTCGAATAATTCTATATATATATATTAAAAACCAAAATATTTAATTTTTATAAGTAGCTTCGTCTATGATGGGTTGGATAACCAAGTTGTTCACTTTTTACTGCTTAAGATACGATCGAGAACCTAAGGTGCGTAACGTGGCAAGTAAAATCTAAACAATCATATTGCCTTTATTTCTTAAATAGAACCCAAAAACATGGAATAGTTTAAGATAAGAATTCATGACATTTATATAAGAAGAATTAATCTAATTTGAGATTAATTATATTTGAACTTTAATACCTACATTAGTCAGATTTTCAAAAACAAATTAAACAAAATTAACATCATAATTAAAAATAAGGTTACAGTAGTTGTAAACAAATATATTATGAGAACGATAATATTCTAGTAATAAGATTAGAATTAAGGTGGTATTCTTTCTCTAATTACTTTTGTACCATCGCTCCTTAAATTTGAATTTCTGTTTCTAGTAATAAATTTTTACCTGAATTCCTCCACACTGAGAGTTTCTTCACCACATAGAGAAAAATATCTAGCACTCATTCCCCTGCCTTCGTTGCCTCTAAAGGGAAGTTCCAAGTACTTGCAAGAGGGGTTCATAGCAAATCAATGAGTGTCAATGCCTTACCTCCCAAACTTATTAAGAGAAGATTCCCTTGCTTTACCTTGTAAGCTTCTCTTAGCTCTTGACATATTTGAAGCCATTGAAAACACAAAAACAGGTTTTAATGAACATAAATCCTAAAGGAACTTGGTGAAGTCCAATATAATTAAAGAGAATCTTAAGCACTACTAAGGTTCTAAGATTGAGGGGGTTTTAGTCCCCCTATGGAATTACTTTAAGTAAGAGTTGCGATTTAGTCCACTTCACTGGTTGAAATTAATTGGATAAATGTCCAGCTTTCCCATAGGTGCAACACTAGACTTGCTCAAACTAGGGTGAGCTAGGACCGGAGGAATTAATGCTCTCTGAGGATGATAATTTTGTATTTAAGTATTTAAAAGATGTATTATTCAATAAGGTCCTTGGCTTATCATAAGTCACCCTTTCCTCCTTAAAAAAATGGTGCCCTAGAATGAGATTGGATATGAGTAAAGTTAAATCGATTCCTATATAAGTTAATTCTCATAATGTCCCCTTAAAATATTGGACGAGTGATGGACTTAGCTTCTTAGCAAGCTCCATGGGAAAACCTCTTTGTTTAGATTCTTATATTGCAAAGCTAGAAAGGATAGGCTACTATAGGATTTTTATAGAAATTAATATGGAAGAGTAGCTCCCTAATATGCTCCTTATAATGAAGCTAGATATAGATGAAGAGTTAGTTAGAATTTAAATCGACCTATCTTACAACTGCAGCCCCTTAACAAAGCCAAGGTATAGAAAACTATAGGTTGTGATTTTAGCACTAGTCTTTATAACGAGTATATGAGAGTCTAGGAGGAAGAACTAGTTCTATTCGCTGAAGTCGAGATCATTCAAATACCTAACTCTCCTATGAAGGTAAAGGTAGAAATAATGGATTCCAATTCCCTTTTTAAGTAGGACAAATATGCAAATGAGAATACCCAATTGTATTCTCTAATCCATTTAAATATTATGATAAAAAAAACTTGGCTCATTTGGTTTTGAGGAGACTGAATATGATAGGAGATTCCTCCACTAATTGTAACATTGTGAAGGATAGGGTAGCTCATACGGAAGGACTAAAATCAATTCGACCATCTCTAGCTTAGTTAAAGGATCCATCTGAAAGAAAATTTATAAAGGTTACCTCTTCCTCAAAAAGAAAATTTGATAGGTGTTAGAGAAGCATTCTAAAGACAATCACCTTTAGCACTTATTGTACAAATGTTTATGATTAATAAAAAGATATTTTCGTTAATTTAATGTTCATGTTCTTTATGATTGATAGTGATCTTAAATTGAATTAATGAATTCCTTGATACATTACATATTATAAAAAAAATCATGATGAGATCATGATAATGAGATTCCTATCATATGTAATTATGTTAGTGTCTAAATTATTCTTAGTCATAGGATTAATGAGACGAGACATTATTAATCTAGACAAACTAGCACATGTTATACTTCTTGATTAGACCAAGCAATGGATCTCATAAGCTGTAAGCATGAGTTGCTTAGAGTTAACATATAGACGTTTGCTAAGAGTAGTAAGTACATTAGATGACCTGTCATGAGACAATCATATGGATAATCTATTCTAGTGTTAGTGATAGTCTCATCATAGTAATAGTGTAAATATCCTTAGACTTGAGATGCCCAAGGATATCGTAGATACTAATCCTGTACTTTGACTCCATTCCTTGTTACCTCTCAAAGGTTTCTCATAGGGTAGTGATTGGGTATAACTTAAGGTATTCAAAGGTAATTGAGTAGTCAAGAAATGTTGAGTTTTTATTGATTTCAATGCATAATTTTGCATAGCATATTCTTTCCATAAACTGTTTGACATTCCATACAAATTGGTTTCCAAAAGGATCTTGCAAGAAAACTAAGTCCTTAATGGTCCACAATTCCATAGGCAAGTTGTAAAAATTCACCCACATTGGAAATGTATATATTTTACCTTTTTTCAACTCAATGCTAGGCTTCCACTTTCAAAACTAATGATACAACTATAAAGCATTTAGCTTAAACTAATGTACTGGTTAATTCACTCAACCAGGTTGAAATTGATAGTACAAATGGGAAAGAAACTGATATGAATAAGTTAGAAGTTGAAGTTTCTAACACAATGAATGAAGAAGCTGAAGCACAAATTGTGAAGCTGGGAGAAACTGATGTTGAAATAAACCATTAGACTACTGAAATATTAAACATGGTGAACAAAGTAACTGAAATGTAAGCAGTGAATACTGGAGAATTTGAGGAGTTCAAAACTCTAACTTTTAACACTAGAAGAAAATCTACAAGCAAAAAAGGGAACCATAACAACAAAAATATAGGGGAATCTCCCCACATGGCAGTCCTAGTTTGGAGCATTAAAGGGCCCAATGACCCTTTAAAAAGAGCAATGGTAAAGCAGGTTGTGAAGGATAAGAAGATTTGTTTAGTTTGCCTTATTAAAACTAAAATAAAAGATCCTAAGTTACTCATTGGCTCTAAGTTTTTGGGTGCAAATTGGCAATTTATCTCAAACCATATTTCACATTACAATGTGAGAATTATTTTTCTTTACAACACATAACTGACATGTATTATTCCCAACCTTGATTTGTCTCTAATCTATACATCCAAATTTGGCTTTCAAAGGAATAAAATCTGGCTAGATTTGCAAAGGATACAAGTGAGAATCCAGCATCCTTGGGTTTTGGTACGAGACTTCAATTTTTTCCTAAAATTGACATAAATTGAAGGTGGTAAGAAGTTCACTCTAGGATCAACAAAAGAGCTTACTAATCTACTCACAAGGTGGATTTGATGGACCTCAGCTCGTCTGGTATACATTTTACTGGGACAAGCAATCAATAGGGCAAGATGCATTTCAGAAAAAACTTGATGTTTCCTCAATCCTATGTTCATTATGAAGAGAATATGTTTTTAGACTATTCTTACATGATAATTAAAAAAATTGTTGAAACCCGAAATATCAGGGCCCATTTAGATTCTTTAATGGAATCTTTCACATGGAAGGATTCATGGAGTTAATCAACAGATGTTGGAATAAAGAAGTTGATGGGTTTAAATCTTACCAACTTATGCAAACACTAAAGTTGGTAAGAGCAATTTTAAAGTAATTTATTCTTGCTAAATTATAGAATCTCATTGCTCTCAAGAATAAACTAACTCATGCTTAGGACAATTGCTATAACTTTCCTCACAACGGTGACTAGAAGTTGGTAGAATTGCAAAGGCTACAAGAGTATCAAGAGGCTTTGAAACTTTATAATTTAATTGGATGAGGGATCGGGACTCTAACACAAATTTTTTCCACTCCTATCTACTTTCTAGAAGGAATGTCAATAAAATTATAGAAATATATGATAGCTGGGGAGTTGAAAATTCAAACCAAGAAAGCTTACTTAAGCTAGCAAGAAATTTCTTTGCTCAATTGATAGGATTCGAGGAATTTGCTAAGTCAAGCTGCAATGTGTAAAGAGTATTCAAATGTTAAATAGATTAGTGCATAAAGAAGTCTTTAGTTTGCCCATTTTTAGATCAAGATGTCATAATAACTATATTCAATTTACATCGATTAAAAGCATCTGATTCGGATGGTTTTTTAACATGGTTCTTTCAAAATGGGACATCATAGACAAATTATTCACCAAGGTTGTATTAGAAATTTTCACCTCTTTTAAAATGCTACGAGAAATTAATCCCACTTACATTTGTTTGGTGCCCAAAAAGTAAAAGCACTTGAGCATGGCAGATTTTAGACTAATATCCTATTGTAACATAATCTACAAAGTAATTGCTGAGCTTCTTGCTAAAAGATTGAAGAAGGTGCTTAGTGAAACCATAAATACTTCATAAAAGGCTTTCATTCTAGAGAGAAACATTGGTTATAACATTCTACTCTTACAAGAGCTGCTAAAGGAGTCTAACTCATGAAAGAGAATCCAAAATTGCTTGCTGAAAATTGATTTTAATAAAGCCTTTGATATAATCAGTTGGAGATTTATACAACTATGTGTTCAAAGAATGCAACTGTCAGATAGATTTTTGAATGGATCATGACTTGCATACAATCCTCTTCACTTAGTGTTGGGACCCGATCTCGAGACGGAACCCCAACCGGAGAAAAACAAAAAACGGAGCGAAACAAGGAAAGCGAAGGATCGCGAATCGGAATACAAATCGAATC
>JANZLH020000369.1:1870690-1881015 GCA_026770325.2 Erythroxylum fimbriatum
TCATTGAGCATCTCATATTTTGTATTTTGTACTTGATTCTTGATGAACATGCCGATATGTAACTAAAGCTGTGTATGAACTTTCGCTATGTTTAAAAGAGCATGAGAGCTTCAGTACTCTCTTTTTGTATGTGTTGGAGTTGATTGTGATCTGTGTGTGATCTGGGAAAGTGTATGTGCATGAGTCTTTAATTGTTGAGTTGCTGTTGGTTTGTGCTTGGGAGAGCTTTCTGGAAAATTTACAAAGGTTTATGAGCTGTTGAAGTTCTGCTAATTTCTGGACTGATGTGTTCCTTGAGTTAGATTTGAGTGTTTTGAGCCTTCAGCCAAGTTCTGTGACGATATAGGTGGTGTGGGATCATTCAGACTTCATGAGGGTGTTAGGCGAGCTGTAGAGCTCTTCTAGGATGTGTGATGAGCTATTTATGATGTGCTAAATTGGTAGGTGTGAGTCGTTGGAATTAATCGCAAGTGCTGTCTAAATGGCAGATTTTTAGCAGAAGCTTTGAGCTCACTTTTGACCCTTATAGAGTTGGAATTGTGATCGGTAATATTCATGGAAGTTGTAGATAATTCTTTTACCTTTCCATAGGCTCTAATTTTGCTAAATTTGGAGTTCGGGGTCAAAAGTTATGGTGTTTATAAGTCCTGGTACTGTTTGTGGAGAGCTAGTCGATCGGTCTTAGTGTAAATTTTTTATTTCTTTAGAGTCCGAGCTTGCTTGTGATTTCTTTTTTAAAATGTATATTTTTCTTCTATCTTTCCAAGGAAACAAACCGTGTTTGATTTGGAGCTCAGAGTCAAAAGTTACGAGAGTTAGAAGTCTGATAGGTCGGTTTTCGGAGCTGGTCGCCCAGGCGCTCGCGGACAAGCGGGCGCTCGACATGGTCGGTTCTTGGCCGACCGACCCCTCTTACTTCTTTTGGCCATAACTTTTTGTGTAGACCTCCAATCGACCCCATTTTCGAAGCGATGAATTTCTAAGACATTTTTCTACCTTTTTACACCTGATTTATCAGTATTGCTTTTAAATTGAAAAAGGTGGTTTACAAACAAAGTGTGATGGTCGGTTGATAAAGTCTGAGCATACTTTACTATTTTTAAGATATCCGGAGCTATGGTGGTCGGATCGAGGCGAATCTTGTTTTAAATTAAACTAGAGACATAAAGCGTCAAGTTTCATGAAGAAACCGAGCAGCAATTTAGTCTCCTATATTTTCCAATTTTGACTTGAATTCGGTAGAGGGTCAGTTTTCACTGTTTTCTTTAAGATAGTATTTTAACCATACCTTTTTCATTTCTAACCCAAATTGAGCGTTTTCAGTGGCGTTGGAATCGTTAGAACCGAGGGAACAATTTTATTAAAAAGCCAATCCAAATCTCCTATTTGAGTTTTCTCCTATTTGTGGTCGCTGTGTGTTCGTTTTTTTGGGTCCTCTATGCTTTGTGGGTCCTAATGTTGGGTCTCGGAGACGGGGTCCAACAGGGATAATGTTTTTAAAGTCTATTAAGGCATCTGGCCTTGTTAGAAATGATAATACTCTAGTTTAGAGATTTGATGAAGTTGGACTATAAAATATTCTTCAGTTTATTGCTGACAATGATTATGCTTATAAATCAGCTAGAAGAAGATTACAAAGTTTGTATAATTCTTTTTATTGGACTCCTTGTATTGTGCATTGTATTGACCTAATGTTGGAAAATATAAAGATGATAGGTATTTTCCTATTATTAATGAGACTATGCAGAAAGAAAACAAGTGACCAAGTTCATTTACATTCGTGCATGCGTCTTGAATTTAATGAGAAAGAATTTCACCAATGGTAGGAATTTGTGTCATCATACTATTACAAGATTTGCCACTAATTTCTTATCACATCAATGTTTTATTTTAATGAAGAAGGAGTTGAGACAAATATTTACAAGTAATAAGTGAGTTGCATCTCAACACGTTAGGTCTAAGGTTAAATTGGAAGCCTTTAGAATTATACTTGAAGCTAATGAATTTTGGTCCCAATGTCAATTTGCTATCGTAGTTTATGAGCCTTTGGTGAGGGTACTTTGCCTGGTTAGTAGTGATGTGATGTAACAATCAGTTATTTTTATGATCTCATGGAGAGGGCGAAGGAAGCAATTAAGACCAATATGAAAAATAAGACTTCTTTTTACACATCTTACCGTGTAGTCATCAATGATAAATAGGAAATGCATTTTTAATCTCTGTTGTTTATAGCAAGGGAATTTTTGAATCCTAGTGTCTATTTCAAACCAAGTTTTACAAAGAAAGTTAAAGTTAATAGGGGAATGATATGAATTATTAAAAAAAATATTGCCCATGAGATGATGCAAAATCTCCTAAGTTTATAAATAAAGATTTATAAGGATCCAATTTAGGTGCTTCCTTCCCTTTTCTGGCGAGTCTTTTGTCTTCAATTTACCAAATGTTTCATATATAAGTAAGATACCATTTTTATAGTTGGAGCTTTTGATGGTTGGCACAATTAACAAAATTGCCTAATTGATGTGGGCACTTCTTTTGGATACAAATTTATTTCATGTTTGTATATATGTAGAATCCCTAATCATCAACTTTATGAGTATGATTGTTGTCCTATCATCATTTTAGATAAATGCTCATGTAGTAGAATTTTTTATAATTGATAATTGCAAATTAATTGATATATAATGACAAAAGGTTAAATTCCAAAATTTACATCATTTAATTGTCCTTGTTGAATGAAGCCTTATTACCTCACAAAGGAAAAACAGAAGGCCATGAAAAATAAGCAGAAGACTTGTGCACAAGTATACATCACCTTTTGCTTGGCTTGAGAAACTTCTGTTTATACCTCTTCTTGTTGCAATGCTTATAATTGCATAATAGTTTATTCAGACAGAAGCAAGTGAATACTTTCTTCTTCTTTTTTATTTTTATCTCATGGTGTTGGATCGTATGGAGCAACTTTTGTTTTTCTTTTTGCTTACTTCTTCTTGTCAACATCTTTACTAGTTAGGGGTAAGGCTATGTACTATTAGACCTCCCCAAATCCTACCTGTTATCAAGACTTATACTGGGTGTTGTTGTTGTTGTTGTTGTTATCGTCATTGTTGCTGCTTTTGGTGATTTTGGGACAATTGCTATTCGTCAAAGAGACAAACTTAATCTAAGTATTTTTTTTAACTTTTGTTACTTGTTGAAAATTAATCATGGCTTTATTTTGTTTATAATTCTACTTTTGTTATCTTACAGTTACTTGGTGAGACCAATTTGAAAGTGGCATTCTAGAATTGCAAATGTTTGCAATTTGAATTCTAATTTAATGTGTGAGTGTACTAGGGTGTGAAAGGAATTAGAACACATTTGTATTTATCCATTATAAGAAAAGGAATAAATTGCAGCACAAAAAATTGAACCACTTGATCTTTGTTTGATACAATTTAAAGCTTCGGGAAAGGTATGTTACTATCGTTGTTAAGTTGGATTAATTTCTTGTAATTTCTTAATAATTTAATTTAATTTTTATTACAACTTTTAACAGAACAAGTAGTTCTGTAGATCTAATTTGCCTTGACTGTATCGACCTTTTGGCAAATTGAGTTTATGAAGAATCATGTTTAATATATGAGTGACTTGGAAGATCATCTTGAATGAGAAAGTATTAATATGTCATTTGATGCAATGAATTTGAATGATGATAATGATGAAACTCATCTTAATAATAAAAAATTTGTATTAAATGAAAATTAAGCGGATGTTCGATTGAATGAAAATCTAGATTTTATTTCTCCTCTTTTTTAATTTCACTTATATTTTATGTATGTGTTAAATTTTATATATGTATTAAAAATATTTTTGTAAATATTTTTGTTTTAGATTTTAGTTCTAGTTGATTGTTTCTTCATTACAAACTTTTATTATAAATTATAATAGTCAAAGAGTCATGTATATTTATCATTCTTTTTATTTGATGTTTTGAATTTTAATTTAATTATTATTTATTATATAATAAAATTGTAATATTTTAAATATTTTGCATTGTTTTTAATTTTATATTTATACTGCGATGATTAAATAATTTTTTCATATTAATTATAGTTATTACATATATTGTAAAATATGTAAAAAATAATATTAATAAAAATAAATAAAATATCGTTATTTTAATTTTTATTATTATAACTTTTGTGGATATGATTGATATAACATTTTAAAATTTTACAGTACAAAGAAATTATTTTACAATTTTTTAAAAATTCAAAAATTATTTTATAAATTTAAAATATTATCTACAGCAATACCTAATATTTTCCGGAACCGACAGAGAACTCGCTGGGAATCGTAGGTATTCGTAACATTGTTTATATATATTACACACAACTAAAAACGAAAAAAAATAAAACTCCTCGCTCTTTCTTCTCCGCAGACCAACCTCTCTTACTTTGTTGTGCTTCGTTGCGCTCTGGAATTTGATTCGTTTCATTTGCTTGGGTTGTCAACTCCATTTAACGAGCCAAAGTCAGAATGATTTCTACTATTTGATATACTCATTTCTTTTAATTTCTCTTCTTTTTGTTCATTCTGTATTCTTGAATGCTCTGTTTGTTTGATTCCGGAGAATGTGGGTAGCAGTTTAGCTCTGTGAGTTGCCTCTGTTTCTCTGAATGTGACATTTGGCAACTGTTTTCGATGTTTAGTTGTGAGTGAATGAGTGAGGATAGGGGATTGTTGTTTTTACTTGGACCTCGACGCTTTGCTTGGGTTTTGGTGTTGATGACTAAACTTAATTGTGAAATTTGTAACAGCACAGTGGACAGAGTTTAAGGCTGTTTTAAATGAGAAGTTGAAGGGGCAAACGTTATCTATGTTTGGTGTATGGCCTATGCATTTGGGGTGCTTTCAAGTCTAGTTTCTGATGGTTTAAGTCCCTGGTCGTTTAGAGTTTCCTATAAGAAGTTATAGCTAGTTTATCGAAGAGACGTCATAATTAAGAGTGTTGTTTAGAATTCTGTTTTTTTGCATTTATTCTTGTACGTCTTTTCTAGGAGTCTAACTTGATGTTTAAGGCTATAAATAGAGATGTATGCTATTGTCATAATGTAAGAGAGAAAGAGAAACATCGAGTTTTATACAGAAACTATGTCTTCCATATCTCTTGATTCTTGATAATCGCCATTGTTATTTCCATCATTTGGTACCCAAACGTGTGTAAAGTATCTTTTCTTTTTCTAGATTGTTATCGCTGTATTTTTTCTTTTTCAGTTTATGGGACGTTTTTCGTAGTTCATCCAAAGTTTCTTCCAGTTATCAGTTGTTTTTGCTCGGAAGTTGAACCTCTGTTTGCTCGTAAAAGTGTCTACAGTCCCTCAGAATTTGTTACTTGAAAATAAGATTTAAATTCAACAGCATTTGATGTCACTTGTCTTATTTTAATGATTCTCTTGATTATGAAGATGTAGTGCTTGTGGCTTCAGGTATGCAACGTAAAACAGTTTCCGGGACTTGAAATTCTATATGTTTTTTGTGGTGTTAGAATATGGATAATAATCAACCAGATATGTCTCTTAGAATATGAGGATTGACTGTCTTTCTTTATTTGCAATATTGAGAAATCTAAACAGTTTAGCATGTCCTGAGCAGCATCTTAAGCTCTTAACATTTGATAATGTTTTGGTGTTTCAGTTTTGCAATGACTCACAGCTCGAGAGAAAAAACAGATATTAGGGAGTCTCAGTTGAAAGACTATAAGTGCAGGTATTATCAGGAAATGAAGAGGGGGATAATCAGAGTTAAAGTTTCAAATTCACTCTACAATTGCTCCTACTGTCATGGGAGGAGGAAGGATTACCAATTAAAGGAGCTTCATCAACATGCTTCTAGTGTTGGCAGAGGCTCACGGTGGATGTCTATAAAACAAAAAGCATGGCATTTAGCCCTGGAGGATTACCTAAAGAGGTATCTTATAGACAAAGAGACTTCAGAGTGTCACCCAAAAACTGATTCACACATTATGAATGACTACAACAAAGATCAATTGTTTGTGTGGCCTTGGCTGGGAATCATTGCAAACATCCAAACCCAATTGAATAATGGGCATCGAGTTGGGGAAAGCGGTAAAAAACTTAAAGATCAGTTAGCAACCGATGGGTTTGATCTAGTTAAGGTAGATCCTTTGTGGAGCCGCCATGGCCATTCTGGGTTTGCCATTGTTGAGTTCAAGAAAGACTGGGGTGGTTTTGAGAATGCAATCATGTTTAACAAGAAATTTGAAGTTAAATGTTGTGGGAGGAAGGAATTTTTCAGCAAGCCAGCACAGTATCAAAGAGATAGGCTTTATGGATGGATTGCAAGGGATGATGATTATAATTCTTGTGGTATTGTTGGTGATCATCTCAGAAAAAACGGAGATTTAAAATCTCTCTTTGAAATTGAAGCAGAGGACCAACAAAAGACTTCAAAGCTTGTTTCCAGCTTGGCAAATACTTTGCAAATGAAAGATGATTGCTTGAAAGAAATGAAAGACAAATACCATGAGACCATTACACATTTGGACCGGGTGATAGATGAAACAGATGCTATAGTCAAATCCTACAATGAAGGTATATTTGCTGATTACTATGAGAGGACACTTTTGACATAATCATAATCCACTTACTCCTCTGTCCTCTTGTACCTGCTACTTGAAAAATTACATTCTTAAATCATCATATCTTGTGGCACCATGTCTTAGATCTCTAAACTTTGCTGTTTAGAAATAACAAGGATGCAGCGGAATGCTCGTGATCATTTTGATAAAATATATTTAGCGCATGAGGAGGCTACGCTTCAGTTGAAATCACAGAGAAGAGAGCTGGAGCAGCGTGAGAAGCAGCTGCAACGACGACAGGCTCATAATAAAGATGAGAGAAGGAAACTTCACCATGAGAAGAACATGGTATATATTTTGCAAATTTTCAAGGATGGAAACTTCTGGCTATATTGAGACTTTGTAGATGACGGATTTATAATTTTACTTGTCCTTTTGATGAAGTTGTGATTTGGATCATTTATTTGCTATTAAATCCACCCCTTTACTGATTAGTGTTCTGCATATGACACTGTGTTGGCAATACAATATTGCTGTTCTATGTGACTCTTTTAGATGGTCCTTAAAATTCTTTTTATTTTTCTATATTATGCTAAAAAATTTTTTCTTTCCTTTGCAGAATGAAAGGGCAACCTTGGAGCAGCAGAAGGCAGATGAAACGGTCTTAAGATTAGCAAAAGAGCAAAAGGTGTATTTAACTTTCATTAACTTGAATTGAACTAATGATAAGCATAGCTAAAAGTGTGATAGTTTTTATTAATATATTACAAATTCTCTCTTGTGTTAACTACCGTTGGCAGATGGAAAAGGAGAAATTGCACAAGAAGATTATTCAGTTGGAAAAGAAGCTTGGTGCTAAACAAGCATTGGAGCTGGAGATTGAGCAACTTAAAGGTTCTTTACAAGTAATGAAACACATGGAAGATAACGAAGACATCGAGATCAAAAAAAAGATGGAACAAATTCAACTAGAATTGATGGACAAACAAGAAGATCTGGAATCATATGAGCAGCTTAATCAAACTCTAATTGTAAAGGAGCGCAGAAGTAATGATGAATTGCAGGAAGCTAGGAAGGAGTTGATCAATGTGACTACTTTATATTCATACTCCACCATCAATTCATGTTATAGTGACACATCAAAAGACAATCAATAGTTCATATAGAAAGCAAAAGCAAATATGTGTTATGTTAATGGTGGGTTAACGTCTATGTTGTTCCTATGAAATTCTAAAATTCTTGATTTACAGGGTCTAAAGGAAATTAAGGGTGGTGCTATTGGAGTCAAGAAGATGGGAGAGCTCGATGGTACAGTGTTTTATAATGCAGTGAAAGAACAATTTCCTAAAGAAGAAGCAGAACTGAAAGCGGTTGAGTTGTGTTCACTTTGGGAAAACCACATTAGAGATTCAGGCTGGTTTCCTTTTAGGATAATCACTGATGAGGAAGGAAAAACCAAGGTATGCATCGAATGATCCAAACTGATCCCTTAATGGCATTTATTTCTTTACGTATTCTTGTCTTGCCTAGTTTCATAGTTATTATATGGACAAATTAATGTTAAGATGCAACTAGATTGTAATCACTTCTATGTAATCACAGTCCGCCTAATCTTTATTCACTAATTTTCTCCCTAGTACCTTGGACAAAGGTTGTTAATTATTTAACATGATGTTACAGTATACATTAGATAAGATGGATAACAAATATTACTTTAAGTTCCAGCTGGAAGGTGTAGTATTGGATCAGATCTTTTGGCTTTAAGATTAGATACTCTTCATCTCATTCCGTTTTAGAGAGTTGTCAGGATTATGTAGAAAAGGTACTATTTCGTAAACTTGTTTCTTCCACTTCTTCGTACAACTGGCCTCTTCTTTGATTGTGTTCCTTTTGTTTTCGTTATGATGTATACAATTTTGAAGATAACTTTTCATCAATTTATTATCAGCAAACAAACCAACTTCTACTCCTGTCTTTTATGTTCATTCTTCCCCAATTCAGTTAGTTCATATTCTGTTGCACTATGTAGGAAATAATCAAGGAAGATGATGAGAAGCTGAAAAGACTGAAAAATGAGCTTAATGATGAAGTTTATAATGCTGTGACAACAGCTTTAGAGGAACTGAACGAGTATAACCCAAGCGGTAGATACATAGTACCAGAGTTGTGGAATTTCTCGTTGCAAAGGAAGGCAACACTGGAGGAAGCAATAGAACATATATGCCAAAAGTGGAGGCTTCATAAACGAAGGAGAACCTGAGCAATGCAAGACCAACTTCACTTATGAGTATATGAACGTGAAACAGAGTATTCGTGTTTACATTTTCTATTTCATGTTTTTCCTTTTTGAATTACTAGTTACATCTGAAGGAAATAATGATCAGATGAAGGAAAAATCTATTCCACTAGTTCCCCATGCATGTCTCCGGTGCTACATGCAAATCATTCAAAATGGTTACAAGTACAGCAAAACTTAGTTTTCATTCGCATAAATTAGTATGTTCCTTGTGTCATGAATCTAGTTACTAGTAAATTTTTTGCAAGTAGATGTTGCGCAACGAGGTGCATCCTTTGATGGACAAAAACATGACCCATTCTCCAACCAGAAACTTCAATGAAGAAGTCTTTTTTTTGTTTAGTTGTCATGTCAACTTGAATCCTTAATTTTTTGTTTAGTATTTAATGAATAATTTTTTGTTTAGTATTTAATGAATGTTTCTTTATATTTTTAGTTAGTTTTTGGATGTTTTTGTTTATTAAGAGTTGTGAGTGCTTGTTTTATTCTTTATCAAACTGTAAACATGTCAAAGGATTATTTCTTTGTGGCATTCAATTACTTAATGAATTGATTCTTAATAATAGCCTAGGGATCAAGGAGTGGATGACAATATTGGCAACATCAAAATGATTTCTTTTAGGGTAAGATTCATCTCAAAGCTTATTTGGAGTAGGAGATAAAAATATAATTGATCATTGATTATCATAAAGGTAAAGCTGGTAGAAATAGAGTTCACTAATTATATTATTACTTAAAATATGGGTTAAAGAGAGATTCTCCTACCTCTCTCTAGATGTATCACATGTATGTTTGGATTCCAATCTTCTTAATCTGCTTGCTTGCTTTTCATTTACAAACCTTCCCTTCTTCAATCCTGCTCACTGCCTGCTAAATGTGCTTGCTTGATTTTCATCATGTTCATTGCCCAACCCTTACCTTCTTCGATCCCTTACTCACTTCCTACTTAATGTGCTTGCTTGATTCTCATCCTGCTCATTGCCTACTTCTTGTTTTCTTATAACTAGGGGCATTATGTTATTTCTAACCAAGAAACCCCTTCTCACCTTCACTTCTTTACCAATTTTAACTACTTTTTATCAACCCTTCTTTCTACAAAGTTGCTATTTTCCTTTTTAAGGACAATGCTTAACACTTCAGCCTTAAACACTTATGAATTTTCACCTTTGACCCCTCTCGCCACTGATCCTTCCCCTTTAACCTAATTTGCATTCCTTCCCAAAAAAACATGGAAGCAAGTGGTAGGAGATCATCTCACAACGAACGTATCCTTTAATTTACCGCAAGAATTGGATAGGAAGTTTGTTGTTTGTCCTGAGATTAAAACTCTTCAAGAGGGAGCTCATAGTTGGGAATCCGCAGTTGTTGTATTTTTCTTTGATCAATGGCTAACTTTTCCTATTATATAATGATGGGCCAATAAACTATGGAAAAACAAAGGTTTAA
>JANZLH020000370.1:26741-40404 GCA_026770325.2 Erythroxylum fimbriatum
CTTCCAACTGTTCCTTAAGCTCCTTCAGCTCCGCTGGAGCCATTCTATAGGGTGGTATAGAAATGGGTGTGGTTCCGATAATCAAGTCGATGGCAAACTCGATTTCCCTCACCGGTAGCAATCCAAGTAAATCCTCTGGAAACACATCTGGGAACTCCCTCACAACTGGAAAATCTTCTAACTTCCCTTCATTTCCATCAGTGTCCACAACACGTGTTAAAAAGGCTTCCCCCCCTTTTCCCATCATCCTGTCAGCTAACAAAGCAGAAATGATTCTTGGTGACGGTGTTTTCCTGTCCCCTATGAAAATTACCTTCTTACTGTTGCCCAAGTGAAATTCCACCTCCTTAAGGCTACAATCTAACATTGCATGAAACTTCTCCATAACATCTATTCCCAGTATGACATCTAGCCCCTTTAACTCTAGGGGTAGCAAGTCCACCACTAGTCGAGTACCCTCGATGAAAAGCTCACAATCTTTATACACTTGGCTTATAATCACATGCCTCCCTAAAGGAGTGCTAACAATTAAAGGACTTCTCAATGTCATCAAAACAACCTCATGTAATGCCGTGCTTGCAGAAACGAATCAATGCGTGGAGCTAGAATCAATCAATAAATATGCAATAGAATTTAATAACTGAGCCATACTCGTGAAAACTTCAGGTGCGGCTGCAGCTTCCTCTCTGGTCATGGCAAATACTCTGGCCTGTGCCTGACCCCTTGGCCTCCTTGGAGGAATAGTCTTTTTTGTAGTTCCAGAGCTACCCACCTCTGTGACTAGTCTGGTTCCCACAGTTTTTACTCTCCTTGGGGCTTGCACTTAGAACCCCTTTTGCCTGGTTACTTGGGGACAATCTTTGATCAAGTGTCCCTTCTCTCTGCAACAGAAACATGCTCCAATTAGCTTAAAGCATCCTCCCTTGTAAAGCTTTCCACAATGCTCATATTGAGGGTTGGTGTATTTGCTCCTCCCCAGCCTGCTGTTGCCCCCTACAGTAGAGGCTTGCACCGAGACTGCTCTTGTCTGCTTGTTCTTGATGGGACCACTGCTCCCCACTTCAGCTCATACTCACTCACGCTCATGTCCCTCTGTGTGAGATTCAGAAACTCCATAGCTTTCTCTTAGATATACACCCTGGAGAGATACTTCTTCCTGAACACTTCCACAAAATCTCTCCATGTCAGTACCGGAGGCATAACCTAACTATGAGGCATTGATTCCAGCCAGTAGAGTGCGTCCCCCTACAGCAAGCTAACTGCATAGTCCAGTTTCTCTGCATCATTGCACTTCATCTGAGTTAGGACCCTTTCTGTCCTCTTCAGCTATGCTTCAGCCTCTTCAGGATTGGTGGTTCCATTAAAATCCACCGCTCCGTACTTGCGGAGCTTATCATACTGTCCACCCTTATCCACTAGAGTTGGCACCGGAGCTTGTGATCCTTGGCTCATGGCATAAGTGAAAGCCTGGGTGAAGGCTTGAAAGAACTCCGGGTCCATAGGATTTACTTGAGGCATAGGAGGAGGTTGCGGTGGAACTTCGTGTTACACACTAGGTGCCTCAGAGTCAGGAGCAGAATGCGTCCCCGCATCTTGTGGGACATAGGATTCTTCTGTGCACCCTTGGCGAGAGTCAGATTGAGCTAGAGCTCCCCGAGTTCTCCTTTGAGGTGGCATTTTTCACTCCTTCAATAGAAAACCATTGAAAATCTTTAGTTTATGCAAAATAAATTTCAAAATACGTAAAACAGTTCAAATCGTATAAAACAATCTCAAATCATGAGAAACAAATTAAAACTTTTATGTCTTAAGCTACCCATTTCATACTTAGGATACTCCAAAACATAGTCCTAAACTTGGACCCAAACCTAGTCACTCTGATACCATAACATGTCGAACCCCATTTTCGGAGCCCAACATCTGGAGTCCTAAACCTTGAGCTTATTACCCTGTAGGGTCATAACCAACATTTCCCAAGGGTGGTGTTCCCACACCACTCAAACACCAAAATTTTAACTTCACTTCATCAAAGAAATTATAGCTTTAAGTCTTTTGATTGTTTTGAAACAAGAATCATCTCAATCGGAGTTTTACAGCTCAAGATATACTTAATGAACTAAAACGTGATCATACCCCAAGCATGCTCTCCCAACCGACCCCTCACTTACTCTAATGAAACTTTCTCAAAATAACTCCAAAAGATACAAATTCTCATGGAGAGACAGTACAAGAAGTAAAGAATTTGTTGCTTCAAGAATCACTTCATTTGGGGGTCGGACGAGGAAGTTATACCCAAAAGAATCGAACATGTTTATACCATCAATCAATTTGCACCTATCTTGGCGCAATTGCCATAACTTTTGCTACAGATTTCGGATTGAATTCGTTTTTAGCTAGTTTGAAAGAGGACATCACAATCTACATCTCTTTTGAAGACCTTGAAGACAAATAGAGACGATATGACATCATTTTGAGACAAAGTGGCGTCATTAAATGATACAAGGTTGGAAAAATAGCCATAACATTCCCTACGGATATCGGATTAAGGTGTTCTTTATATGGTTTGAAAAAGAACTTCAAGATATACAACTTTTATGAAGATCTTGAAAGCCAATTCTATCGTCTCAAGGGTAGAAAATGGAACAGACAATGTGACATCATTTTGAGACGAAGTGGCATCATCAGATGATACAAGGTTGGAAAAATTGCCATAACTTTTCATAAGGATATCGAATTAAGGTGTTATTCAAATGGTTTGAAAGAAGACTTAAAGATATACAACTTTCATGAAAACCTTTAAGACAAATTCCATCTTCTGAAGGGAAGAAAATGGAACAGACCATATGATATCATTTTGAGACGATGTGATGTCATTAGATGATACAAGGTTAGGACAATTGCCATAACTTTCCCTACAGATATTGGATTAAGGAGTTATCTGGATGCTTTGAAAGAGAAATTCAAGATCTACAACGTTTATGAAGACCTTTAAGATAAATTCTATCTCTTGAAGGGTTAAAAAATGGAACAGACAATATGACATCATTTTGAGACGAAGTGACCTCATCAAATGATACAAGGTTAGGAAAATTGCCATAACTTTAACTAAGGATGTTGGATTGAGGTGTTCTTTAGATGGCTTAAAAGAGACCTTCAAGATCTACAACTTTCATGAAGATCTTGAAGTGAGATTCGGCCTTTAAAAGGATCAAAAATGAAACAGAAGATGATGATGAATAGTAACTGAGACGATGGGTATGAACAGTAACTGAGACGATGGGTATGAACTATTCAAAATGCAACTAAAGCCTTCATTTCAAGAGTAGCTTGAAATACAACAACATTTTAAAAGTGGAGTGATGCCCTTGGCCCTTGACTACTCAATCTCTTGCTCTTCCCCTGCTTATGGGGAGGAAAGTGGGGGTGAGCTTGAAGCCCGTGGGTAACAATTTTACAGTTTGCAGCAACCAAACAAATTTGTAATACATTTTCAATGAAGAAATTTATGTGTATGCAAATTCATGAATGCATTACTCCTATCAACTTATCATGAACACATAAACACATCAAATGGTTTGGGTAAGTCCAAAACATGACGCACTACACATTTCCAATGAAATGGTCCTGTGTAGTCGTGAATTCTTGAGGGAGTCCTTAAGGGAGCTCCATGCCACTAGCGGGCAGGCAGGAGAAGCCTATACTTGGGTCAACGTGCACGTGACGGTTCTTGAGGGACTACTACAAACCCACATAACACATAGACTTTCAAAACTTGTAAGCTTGATTCCCACAAAGGCACATTCTCTTGCAAACTTGCTTTTCATAAGCTAGTTATATCTTAAAAACCATTTCCAAAAGTATGGCTTCATAATCATGCATCATTTCAAAGAATCATTTTAATAAAAAAAAACTTTCCATGTGTCATCCCACAAATCATGTATAAGCATGTAGGAAAATCTTGTAGCACTTAACAACATTAAATGCACAAGAATGAGGTGGTTGCAAAATTAATTGTTGTCATTTATTGACAGAAACTTTTGTTAGCTCTTGCCTAACTATAAAAGTGAAACCCACTTTTAAGTCCTTGACTATGGCTTGTTCGAATATGCCTCTCCTCTTGCTCCTCTTGTCCTTCTTGATTTTCTTCAACATTGACAAAAACCCCAAATCAAAAGGATTCAAATTGGAAAACCCAAAGAACCACATGCATGCAATTGATCCTAGAATACTTATACCCATAACTTTCCTAAGCTCTTTGAACCAAAAACTTTTTAAAACTCCAAAAGATTAAAATCCACTTACCTTAAATCTTCACCAAACAATGATTTTCTTGGCTCTAATGGAAGCTTTAATCTTCCTCTTCCCTTTTCCCTTCTTGATCACTCTCAAAGTCCGTCTTGAAGGTTAGGAAAAATTAAAACCTGGCTTGCTCTTCTTTCTTTCCCTAAACTCATGAAACTCTCTCCCTTCTTTCTTCAATTTCGTTTTTCTCTCTCTTCCAAAAGCAAGACACCCCATTTTCTTCTCTTTTACACCATTAATGATTGCATAAAGTCTCTTTTTCCCTTACTTTAATGCCTTATGGTTTTTAAACTCAAATGACTTGCCAAAATTGGCCTTACACTCTCTCATGTCATATTATCTTACCCACATTACATGCTAATCAATTCCAACATGACAAGTCTAGCAAGTCCCTAAAATACATCTAATCATGCTTATAGTAAAAAAAATAGGGGCCAACAAGAATACAGTTTTTGATTTGATGAATAAGCCTTTTGGAGCTCACTCCACTTGTACTCTTCTCAGTGAAATCTTATAAGGAAGCCTCTCTATTTGAGAAGCTAATTTTCCATATCAACCTGTCACTATACAAGAGATTGAGAAGACCTTGAAATCTCTTCACCTTCTCAAAGCTCCTAGACCTAATGGCATTAATATAAATTTTTTTCCTTTAGTAATGGCCTCTTACAAGGAATCTCGTTTCATATGTTATCTTGGAATTCTTCAATAAGGGTTCCCTACTTTCAAAGATTAACAAGACTTTCATTACACTTATTCCTGAAAGTGATGAGCTTAAATAATTTTCTAACTTTCACCTCATTTGATGTTACGACTCAATTTGCAAATTGATTTCTAAAATACTAGCTCATTAATTGTGAAAGATTCTTCCAAATCATATTGGAGATACTCAAGATGCTTAAATCCATTTGAGGATTATTGGTGACAATGTGCTAATACTTCAGGAGCTTGTTAAGACTTACTTAAAGAAGAAAGATAGATCAAATTGGTGCATCAAAATTGACCTAAAAAGGGCTTAAAATAGTATGCATTGGGATTTTATAATCAACATTCTTTCTGTCATAAATTTTCCTTGGACATTCATTCAATGGATTATTTAGTGCATCACTTCTCCTTCTAATAGTATCCTTGTTGCAAAGGAATTCTCCAAGATGAAACCATTTTCCTTATCTATTTGGTTTGATCATGGAAGTCTTCAATAGACTCCTTATAAGGGTTATAGAAAGAAACAAGGGTTTCAATATCACTCCAAATATGGAAAGTTTTAAATTAAAAAACTATACTTTGCTAATGATCTCATTCTACTTTCCAAAGTAGATTCCACATTTGTGATAACTCTTATGAAAGCTCTCAAGATTTTTAATATAATGCCTGGTCTCGAACTAAATTGCTCCAATAGTGCAAATGCTACAAAATTTTAATCAACCCTAGTTTCCATTACTGGTTTCAAACAACAACTTCTTTCAATAATGTACCTTGGCATTCCAATAACATTTTCAAGGTTAATCTCAAAGGATTATAGTAGTTTGATTGATAAAATCAACAACAATATGTTCTTATGGGGCTGGAGCTCTAGAAACCTCTCCACTACTGGTAGAGCTCATCTTATTGTTTCCATCTTGAATTCCATCAGTGTCTGTTAGGCAACTCACATTGCCTTGCCTATTAAAATTATCAAAACCATTGGCAAGATCCTCAATAGATTTTTGTGGATTCATTGTAAAGGAACTCATAATAGGGTGAAAATGAAATGGAGGAATGTGTGCCTTCCTAAAAATCAAGGTGGAGGGACTAGCAATCAACTTTACTCACAAAAAGGCTATGGAGACTAATAAAAGACAAACAATCCCTACAGTGCAGATGTATATGTAGCTGTTTCATCAAGAACAGAAGCTTATGGTCAATAGATTGTTCACACATTCCCTCCACCACACTTAAAGCCATCCTAAAGTTGAGAGACCAATATAAAACAAACTTTATTGCGCTTATAGGTAATGGGAATTCCACCAATTTCTGGTATGATAATTGGCTTTCTTCAATAAAGAGTTCAATCCCTTTAGATATGTTAGTTGCTACAGCCATACAAAGAAAGGATAAAGTGTGGAGCTCAACAATCACCACCTCCCTAGCTGATGAAATTTACAACTCTTATTGTAACACTGAAACAGACAAATACTTTGGAGACATGCAACTGATGGCAGATTTTTAATCCCCTCTTGTAAGGAGTTATTCTTCAAGCAACTTCCCAAGTTGGAATGAACTAAAGACATATGGTCCAGTCATCTTCAACCTCGAGCATCATTCACACTATGGCTTGCAATGAAGGGCCGATTAAAAACGGTAGATAAATTGGCCAAATATACATAACTCACTAATTGGTGTTGTTTATGCAGTGAAGCGGAAGAAACTAGCAAACAGATATTCTTCAAATGCTGCCGCATTAGCAACATATGGAGGGAGCTTTACAATAAATGCCTATCAAATTATGTAATTAACAACCTAGGTTGTATCCATACCCTATAGATGACCTATAGAAACAACACAGAGTATAAGTGTTTTTTGATAGCCTTATCTTCTATAACATTACTATATGGGACGAGAGAAATCTTAGAACATTTCAAGACAAAACCACCACTGAAGAGCAATTTTCTAACCAATTGTTACAACAAATTTGTTTACAAAGACAGAAGCTTCAGCATGGATACTATCTATTTAGATACTAGAATGTGTGAAATGTTTCAAACAGTGGTGACTTAGCTAAACGTTAAACTGCATATGCTGATGATGGTTTTCACAGGCATGTTTTTATGACACACCTGTGGTAGCTACTGCTCTTATGGTGCAATAATATCAGCCCAGTTACACTTTACATTATTAGCCTATAAGTTTAAATGCTTATGGAGTAAATGACGGTGGTTTAAAGCCGAGACACACAAGGCACAGATGGGAACATTATGGCTGCTGGATTTTCAATCACAAGAGATCTTTGGAAGCATTTCAGATTTAGTGATATTCACTATTTTGAATTTTTAAGTTGTATTGTAAGAAATTTTTTATTCTCCTTCAAAGCTTAATACATTCAAATTTTTCAAGAAAAAAAATCAAAGTGGCCTTAACATAATTGTCTCAAATTTTTGAATACTATTATACTTCCTAAAAGAATGTGGAGACTTATTTCTGATAAGCAAGCTTTGTGGTGTAAGTGGATTCACAGCTACTTCACCAAGAACATAAATTTACGGAGTTTGAATGTGGAAAATTTTGCTTTTACTATTCGGAAAGCTATATCGAAGATGAGGGAAAGATTCAAACTTTACTTTATTAATCTTATTGGAAATGGTGAATCCACCAACTTTTGGCAAGATAAATGAATATATATAGGTCATTTGGAGAAAATGATGAAGCTTCAGCCCTCAGATCACTAATCCAACAGAAGGCAACAATTGCAGAAGCTCTAAAAAAGGAGTTGATCAAACAAGCTCTAATTACCAATTCATTGAGAACTTGGATTGTTCAAGCATCAATTAACACTGATAATGACATAATCATATAGAAGCACACCTCTAATGGCATCTTCACTATAAATCGTGCAGCCAAGTACTTGTTAACAATTTGGAAACTCTCCCTTACACTAACATTTTATGGTTCAGCCAACAAAAACCACGAGTTTCCACCACTACTCCATGGCTTACAATGAGAAGCAAGCTACCAATTGCGAACAAAATAGCAAAGTTTATGAAGTTCACAAATTGTTAAAAGGTTGAGAAAAATACAAATCCGTTATTCTGACGGTGTAATTTTGTTATTGAAATATCGAAAGCATTGATGCACAAACGTTTTATTACTAATCGCCCAATTAACTTTAGCAGTATCAAAACATGGAGTTCTACTATTAAACGGTGCTTCTGCATTTCTGGCCATAACATTCTGGGATGAAAAAACAATCACATTTTTTAAAATAAGTGCCTGCCTATCCAAGCAGCAGTTTTTCAACCAACTAATGCAGTTTATTAGAAATCACATTAGCATAAATTTCAAGACATGCAATTTCTCAACACTATTCGGTGGGTGTAAACATTTTTCTCTTTTAGTAGAGTAGTTTGCAATCTTCTCTAGCAAGCTTATGATTGCATTATCCTTGTAGTTGCTTTGTACTTGTACACCTTGATTGCCGATTATGGCTTTCGTTTTTTCTCAAAAAAAAAAATCCCTTTCATTAAAATAGATCCTAAAATGTGGATCCCACTCTAACAGCTCTAAAACAGAGCATGAAGCAACTATAACAGTTGCGTCAAATGGCCATTAAGTCGTATAGCTTCTTTCTTTAGTCGCAACTTCAATTACGTTAGTACGTTGTCACATTTTTCTGCTTAACGACTTTTAGCACACTTTACCGTAAAAGATCCAGTTATAAAACCTCTGTGCTCTTGTCCTAAAACATCAAGTTTTGGAAGTCTACGGCTCTATGCATCTCCATAGAAAACTAACTCGATTAATCTTTTGAATTGCAGCCTCGTGTATTATGTTTTCAGAATAGCAGCTACCGTTTGGATTATAAATTGCACCCTTTATGTTTTATTAGATGTATAAGTCGGCTTTTATTGCAAGTTGGGAGAAGGCGGGCGAGGGAATCGTTTTGGAAAAGCAGTCAAGATCGATCTTATAGTCTCCTAACATGCGACTTTTGTCTGAATTATGTCATAAAAACCTCGGTGATGAACAGGAAGAACTTAGATAGTGGAAGGGCGTCTTCTCTGTGTTATAATCACCTTATTGGTACACCGGAAGATCTAAAGCATTTCTACTAAACGAACTAGTACTCGTATTCCAGAAGCAACATCGTGTGAAAAAAAAAACAACCCACAAGAGCATAATCCACAACTTTTCCATCCCAAGGAGTTCCATTGAACAGAAGTGCTCAAATGTGCTAGATGAAACCAGCCTCATCACTCGAATGAAAATGAAACAACATTGATGCCGCCCATAAACCTTGCTAGTCTACAAAAACAGAGCCCATCAAAGTTTTCCTCACTGGTTTTGACACAAGCAAACCATCAATTCTTACATATTTTGAGGCTCTTATGAAGAAACCAAAATCATAAATTGATTTACCATCAATCTGCAAACCGAAGATGTTGCACAAACCAAAAGTATCTGAAGAGATATAACAGCAAGAAGATGACTTCTCATGTTTTCAGGGAATAAGACCAATGCCTCCAACTAACTAGTTGTGTATCTCCCAGGTCACAGAGGCAGCCAATGCTGTGTACCGAGCCTATCAGAAGTGGGTCAAGCTGTATACTAGAATCCATGACAGCTGAAGAGCACCCAAAAAAGGAAGAAACCAAACTTCGATACTTAAGCAAATGCCATGCCAAACAATCTCATGCTTGAAGCCAGAAAGAAAGCAAAAGAATCAGGATTACTATTTACCAGAAAGACTGAAAATGAAGCAAAAAGGCCCTCTTGGAGGAGAGTTCCATGGCCACCAAAATCTTCTTCATCAATCTTTAATATCATTGCATAATAACCGTACACAATCGTGGAGGAAATCAAGAGAAAACTACCAACCATAATCCGTATCATAATGTTAGGAAAGCAAAACTAGGAGAAAAGCTAGAAAGTCGATGAAAATAACGTGACAAATTCAAAGCTAACAGTAATATATTTAATATCATGCTGCTTGTTTAATATACAAACATCCACTAAATCTCTACATGGATAGTCAAGAATTCTTGGTGTTTACTGAACTTTTACAATATAAAAATTTAGCACAAAAGAGCTATATGACTTAAAAAATGGTGAGCAAGTCTTAATAATTCCCACTAATATAACTAACCTATTGGCACGCAAAAAATAAAAAAATAAACAAAGAGAAGCGTAGGCATAAAGTTTGACAATCCCACCATCCACTAACCCTCACGCCTTGCACAACACTAACCCTCACGCCTTGCACAACACCTTTTGTCATTTTTCCATTCTTTAATGAGAATTTTTAATTTCTCAAAAAAAAAAAATCAACTCATCAATAGAAACTACTGATGATCGTTATTCAAACAAAAAAGAGTTAATATACACCAATTGCTTATTTGGATAGAGACTTTAGTCAAATTCACCACCTCCAACATCCATTGGGCCACATTGGACAAGACCAACCAAAGGATTACAGCATTCACCTTTGGACCCCAATATAATTTTCCTTGATCTGGTCTGGTTACAGGAATTTTTATGTCACTCAAAAGTATTTCTGAATAATTTTGCGTCATTAATCTAATATGAAAGGACTGCTATAGGCAATCAATACGAATCCAATTTGGGTTTTATGCGAGGCCAAATGCATGAGATTACAAGCTTGTCATGTCGAGGATCTCATCAAAGACTTCATCAAAGCACCCAATCTGCAAAGGATTTACTTTCCATAACGTGTATAGAAACAAGTTCATCCAACTGGATAGTCCTACAACATTATGATTCACATTATCTGCTATGTACTTTTTAACCCAACAAATGTCTATTTAGGATTACTTCTGAAACTCCTTTCAGGATGCAAAAGCAGGTTTGCACCAAAGGAAACTTTCATGGTGTTAACATTCTCAAAACCATGGTTCTGAAGAAGCAACCATGGTTTTAAAAATGTGATGACCATTTACTAAAATATTTCAGCCCAAAATACTTTTACCAGTCACATTTTTCCGACAGCAATCCCAGACTGAGCCTAAGTCAAACAAGATCTATACAACAGACATAAAATCAAGAAACAAAGAGGGTTATAGCTCCAAAAGTTCATGCATCTTATGGTCCTTTCTATACAAACAAATTAGTACTAAAATTCTTGACAAAAAAATTGTCAAAGTGATTACATTCCCAAATTAACCTAATATAAGACTTCTAAACTTATGAAGACTCTAGCATATGTTTATTGTTGTCTTTCAGCACAGTTAAGTTGAATGAAGCAACATTGCCAGGCTATCCTCCAGGGACTGGATGGAGGTTTTGGAAAAGTAACAAATCAGATTTGAATTATTAGGGAAAGGCCTGTTAAAGAGAGGAAAATAATATTTGTCAATTAGTTAACAAAAAGGATGCCACTTTGATGCCTTATTATCACATTAATAGCCCACAAAATACCAACAGTTCTATTAAAAACTCAGAACAACAACAATTCTCTCTGACATTAACAGAAAAAAGAACAAGTAAAAATCAAATAACATTTGTCATTTATGTTCAAAAACCCAGATCGCTTCTTAGGCTTTAGGTTAGATATAACCAACGGAATTGAGGATAGATATGATATGAGCTTAGCTTAAAAATAATTTGACAAGTAAACTATTGCTAAGAATAGCAACTTTAAAGAAGAACTTGCACTTTACGTGAGCAACCATAGCAATTTCACCTAAAAGCCACAAAATTCTAATATCCCAGAGCTTGAAAGAACGCGTGGTCTCCAACTTACACAAAGATCCACAGACCCCCAGCAACAGGTATGGCACCCCACAGCAATCCACAGAGAAGTGCCACTACTTGCCGAATCCAATGCAAGACATCTCCCAATTGATCCTGTTCCAAAGCCATCGACCGATCATCAATATGTTCGAATTTCATAAATGAAGACCGCTACCCAGACTTAAAAGATATCTTCATCGGAAGTAACATGTACTCCCTTTTGATTAATACATTATTGGGTTTCGCTCCATGTTCGCTACTAAGTTAATAGAAGAGGGAGAAAAAAACAGTCATCTTGTCGTTACATTAATCAAGCTCCAGCTTCAGTTCTACGCACAGCCAACTTTCCAATGAAAAATTGGTGAAAACATGGAATTCGATCAGAGAGATAGTTACCTTATCCCAAGAAGCCTCAGGATCGAATAAATTAGCGAACTTGAAAGGGGAAAAGTGACCGTTCAGGTGTTTTTGTTGGTACTGATTATTCAGATTAACTGACTTTCCTTCTTTCATCGCCGCTCAGCAAGCACTAAATGTACAGCCACCAATTTCAAATTTGAAAGGAACAGGATTCCAACGGTGATTTGAACTTTTGGGTCAATTTTCTAAACGCTAGATCAACTGTCAACGAGCGACCTGAGAGAGAGCATAGAGTGGAGAGTGCGGTTTGAGGGTAAAACTTGAAAAGCTTTGCTATAGATCTGACAGCAGTAGTTGGTTGATCCTGTAAACAGAGAAAAGGAATTTTGTTATTTTATATATTGGAGATTTTACTTGATCACTTTTTATTTATTTATTTTTTTAGCTAGTCCACGAGATGTCTTAGGAGGGTTGTAATTGTTGATAGACTTACGATCAACTATTAGCATACCATAGGAATTTTCACGATCTAATAAATTAATAAAACAATTGCATAATAAAAGATCAATTTATTAAGGATTTAGGGGAATTCTAAACTTGTATACTAATTCTCAATTTCGGTAATTTTTTAAGTGAATTCTTAAATCTTGCTACCTGCTTCTTTTATTTGTTTAAGTTTTATTTTCTTAAATTCAAGAATCACAATCACTTCGTAGACTAGATAATACGATAATGGTCGTATTTACCGATACTAGCTACAGCTATACCGTGCACTTGCGATTAATTAAACATTAACTAACTCAAAAAAAAATAGCCAACCAATACTCACCTCATTAATTAAGTAGATGGGATGAACCTTGCTTTCGAGTGATCGCTTTAACCTTCTATGTCTCATTCTTTGGGCAGTCATGGGTATAATGAGGGATATTTCATAAGAAACAACCAAGACTTTTGTTAGAAGATTTCTCACCTTGTTTACGTTGCCCAACTTATTTGAACTTCCCCTTGTGATCATTCTCTCTTTTCGCACCCTAGTCTTTTTCCTTCTTTCCTTCACCCTTCTCTTGGTAATTTGCTTTTGACTTTTGAAAAGAGGAGGAGATTTGGTGTTGGGCCCCAAACTTTTCTTGAAAGTTAAAACTATTATATGTGAAAAAGTTGGAAGTTAAAAGCTGGAAGATGTAAGTGAAACATGTTCATTGAGCATGCTTTGGTATTTTAACCATAACTTTTGCTCTAGTTATCAAAATTAGATGATTCTTGATTTGGATTAAACTAGAGAAATAGAGTTACAAATTGTCTGATGAAATCGAGTTTTGATTCAGTCTTTAAGAATATCAATTTTCGTATGGAATTTGAGCACAAAATATTGTTTGAGTATAAGAGCAGTCCAAAAATGTTTGGGTATAACTTTGAGATTATGGAACCAAATTGAATGATTTTGATGTCATTAGAAAATTAAGACAATGAGAAACATTTTTCTAGAAGGAAGTGCTATCAAATTCCTTCAATTGCATGATTAGAAAAAGGTCTTGATTTTTGGAAGGAGTTAAGCATGATT
>JANZLH020000370.1:43270-53658 GCA_026770325.2 Erythroxylum fimbriatum
TAAAAAAAAAATTTGAGGGTGGGCATTTGCCCACCCTAGGGATGCTGTAGCTTCGCTACTGGTCCCACTCTTTGATAAATTCGACATAATGGACTCTTTGCAGAATGTGATTAACACGTAAACTCTGAATATGATATTTGTATCATTTCATCTCTGCATCTGAAGGAAAGAAACGTTGTTTTGTAAATCATGTTTAACCGTAATGGGTGGTTTGTATCAACATGAATATGAAACACAGCTGTTATGAACGTGTAATATGGGTTGATCTGGACTGCTTATAATGTCGCTTATCTCTTCTTTTTTTTCATGCATTGAGTTGGTTGGCACGACAGTTTCAGTCTGCTAGGATCATTTTCCCGTTTGCCTTTCTGATTCTACTGTGTTGGCAATTTTTAACCTATTTCCTATTGACTGATGATGAGGTTGATTCCTTAGACTGACAGATGACGAAATGTATCAAACAGAAATTTCAAGGTTCCTCGAGTTTCATAGGATTTACATGACTAGTCTAAAGAATGGTAAATAAATGTCAGGAAATGGTATATCTCTTCAATCAAGAACCAATGCCTTTATCAAATAGCGGGGCACGAGAAGTTCAGAAGTTTCCATCGTTGGAAAAGTTCTCTTTTCTAGCTTTAGTAGCTTTCTGCATTCCAAGTTAAAACCAGTGGGCAAAACTGAATGTCACGGTCATGCAGAAAGCAGTGAGTGTATGGTTGTTAAACCCAGGGAAGCTTAATGCATCAAAATGCTCTCTGAAATACAACAGTTTAACTTCCAGAGAGATCCTCGACAGGTTTAGCATTCAAACAGTGGTTAAATGAAATGATTTGTGGAGTTCTAAAGAAACCCGCCCTCTTAAGCAAGAATACACGCAAACACTGACAAGTATTTGATTCACCAGCTTGAACAGTGAATGAAATGATTATTCTTAATAATAAAATAGAATGATAAGTAATAGAAATGATTATTCTTAAAAATAGAATAGAATAAAATGAACATTACTTATTTTAATTTATTATTAAAAATTTCTAATAACAATATATACTAATGTTTGATTTGAAAGCATAAATTTAAGATAACAAAAGAATAACTAACAAAAAGATCACAATATCATCATCATCATCATCATTATTCTTATTATTAATATTAATATTTTATTTTCTTACTATTATTAATTTTCTTCTTCTTCTTCTTCTTATTATTATTAGAAAATTAATAATAAGAAGAAATTAATAATAATAATAATAATAATAAGGAAATTAATAATAATAATCAATAATAATAATAAAAAGAAGAAAATAAATAATAATAAAAAAATTAATAATAATAAGAAAAAGAAAATTAATAATAATAACAACAACAATAAGAAGAATAATAATGATGATAAGAAGAAGAAAATTAATAATAATAATAATAATAATAATAAGCAGAAAATTATTAATAATAACAATAACAATAATAATAATAATGGAAAAAGTTGACTTCACCTATTCTGCGTTTCACAGAATAAGTAAACACAGAAGGAGGTATCTTTAACTATTCCTGAAAGTGTAAGAGTAACTAAACCTAGGATTAATTATTCTGTATGTTATTTTTTAACCAACAACAGGAATAGCTATTCATTAGAAATAACCATTCTACTCAACCAAACATGCCACAAGGTATTAAAAGTGCACATATCATTATCATGTTTCCCATCACATAGGGCCCAAGCACCTTAAACTAAATACCTTAAGAAAAATGTACTTTTGAAGGAATATGTCATAATATCGATACATCATAAAGAAACTGGCCGCTCCTAATCATTAACAGCTCTCTGCTTAGCATCATTTGTACAGTCACGTTTTAGACTACCTCAACATTGGATCATTTTTACACCCTTTAGGACCTCTATAGTCAATCTCCTATGCAACGGCAGTAGGTGATCAACATGTGAACCTCAGCTTGCTCAACTCTATGTATAAAACCTTAAAGCTACACAATGTACAGATTCCAATACAAGCAAACATTTTATTTCCGATAAGCTCGTACCTTCTAAAACAAAGGCAGAGATATGAAAAGAAAGAAAGAGAGGAAGCTCACACTACCCTCAGTTAGCTGTACAGAACTTTCTTTCCTTAAGCCACCTAAGCAGGGTGCATTGCCTGCGCTGCAATTCTCCTTTCTGCAAGTATATTATGCAATAATGATTAACACAAAATAAAACATTTATACACACAAAAACAAGGCATATTCAAAGCACTTGTTTCAAGTATGACCCACCAATCTAGCATGTATACAATTTGCTGTTGGAGTGGAATGGTGATCACCACGGATTATCAAAGTAGAGGTACAAATTTTAGCACTTTGCATATTGGCATAATGTGTATAACTAATGCAGCATGACTGGGACATATATAGGACCACTAAGTTCACATCCAAAAAAAAAACCGTAATGCTGGACAAACAACTGTAACCAATTCTATGTATGCTGTTACTCTGCTTCATGGATAGTTCAGAGATAGCAGTTGATTAGCACGCATAAGTAACCAAGCAAAAAGATCATACCATGGTGTTTATGTTTGTTTCCAAGTCCATTTAGGCATATATATGTCGAACTTATATGCACTCATAAAAGGAAAAGAGTTAAAAGAGTACCTCCAGCAGCAACAAGTTTCTCCACACGGGCAACAATATGCTTCCCATAGGTGTACTTCTTCAATGCATTTAGATGAACCTTTATTCGTGTGAGGATCAACTCACGCTGTTGATCATCACAAGTCTCCAATACCTTTTGTACAACATAGTTTGCAAACTGATCTTTCATCATAGCCTGGAAGGAAAACGTAGCAAACAACACATCAATCATAACATCACATAGTTACTGCAACTATGATGTCTAACAGATATAGTAGGTTACTTCGTCCAATTTTCTAAAGAAGTTGTGGAAATTACAAACCTGGAGAGGCTCATTTTCATCAGTAGTGCCGAGCATCTCATTGACTAGTAATTGGCGCTCCTTTGGACCACCAAAAGTTAAACACTTCTCCACAACATTGGAGGCAAATTTTTGCTGACTCATTTGAACAATCTTTCCAGCTAACTCCTTGATTATAGCAGATCGCTCATGAGGCTTACCATGATCTAGTACATGCTGTCATTATCAAAACCAGGGCATAGTACAAATTTAAAGCATTAAAAAGAGCTAAAGAGACAGTCATAAAAGGTGCAACCAAGTAATAACATTCCAAACTTCAAATAACAGAGACCTATACACAAAGAGGGAGCAATATTCATTAATTACACATTTGGTTTCGATAGATGAATACTAAGAAACAAGAAGCTAAACAGATTAGAAATAGATGTGGTCCACAACTTTGCATTACGTAAATGAGCAGAATGCAACTATTTATGTATGTACCCTTTAAGGAGGTCCTCAATCAAAAGCTATAGTTCAATAAAACTCCACTTGACAGACACAAACAAGTTAAATTACAAGTATTCTATTCATGACTCATAGTAATTACACAATGTGCAGAACTGATAGCAACATCCTGTCAATTCGAGTAAAGAACATGGAACTGTCACCTATTTAAGCAAAAGAATTTGGGAATAGGAACTAAAAGATCAGTATTCAAATTTGATAGCAAAGCAAGAAAACTTAAACCCACAATACAAAAATATAGATTGTATAAGGGAATCTCTAATTAAATCCAACTTAATAAAAAAAAAAACCAACAGCAAAACTGTTGTGTACAACACAACAAAACAATACAGTAAAACATTCAAATGGGGGTAGAAACCTTCAAGAATAAAGTTACTAACCTGGACAACATAATTTCCATATTGATCTTGTGCCAACATGCTAACAGATCCTAGTATTTCATCCATAACTTTGCTCTGGGTTTTTGGGTCCTGGCAGTGTTCCAAGATTCTCTGCAAGAAAGAGAACAGCCAAAAGGATTCAGAATCATAAAATACGCCTTGATAAAAAATGTTAGGAGAAGAAAAGCATTGGAAAGGAGTCAGAACCTGAATCACACGGCACCCATATGGATGCGTGGACAGGGTTACAACTTGATCAAAGAAGGTGGAGACAATAAATTGTATATTTTCTTCAGGTACACACTCAATGCACTTTTGAATGACGTGATTTCCATTCTGGTCGCGTACACATCGCATGACATGACCATCAAGTTCCTCAACCATTTTAATTTTCTGGTCTAAATCAACAACCTCAATGGCCTGAACAGTTTTAAACAAGAAATGTTATTGCTTTAAACATCAACATCAGCATTATTGTCTTAGTTCAGTAACTGCAGCCAATGGAAAACTAGTACTATTACATAATCTTATAAAGTTATCATATGTTAAGAGCATCAGAGTTGAAACAAGTGACAAACAACCTCCTCTTCCCAACTAATATTCACTAGCCTGATAATACAGTGTGATTTTGGCTCACCAATTCACTTCATTTCAGTATAGTACTATTCTTGGTCAATCACTTAAAGATGTGCATAGCAAACTTATTGATACCTTTTGGATCACCCGACAACCATACATTTGAAGGCTGAGTGTTAAAACATGACCAAAAAGCTTGCCAGCGAGTTCTCTTTGCTGTGACGGAAGTCCATGTTCAAAAAACTGTATTCAGAAACACAAAGCTAGAGTTGTGAGTAACTTAATACATAAAATATATTGAGATGCAAATATGCAAAAATAGACACCCGCAGATATTGGATACCTTCTGAATTACATAATTACCAAATACATCAGTCATCAAAGCAAGAGCTTGCGGCATAATTTCCTGATAAACCATGTTCTTCTCACCCATTGTTGCTGTCTCAAGTTTTTGTTGAATGAATCTGCTCCCATACTGATCAGCACTGACACACCAAATTATGTACGTAAATTAAGAGCAGAGTGTAATGGTAGAACTGGAAATAACTTTCAAACTGTAAGTACCTGAACTCAACAACATGACCAGTAATTTCTGAAAGGTCGAGAGATTTTGTCTTATTGCTCTTAAATTCCTCCAGGAGAGAAGATCCAAAGCTTTCACCTGCACCATCCAAGTGCCAGGGTCCCATGATACCCCCAGTCAAGTTCCTCATCCCAGATGGAAAATGCACATTCAGCTCATTTTGTCTCATGGGACTACCAGCTCCCACAGCAGAGTTGGGCATAACAGGATTTGCCAGAGGACTTCCAGGATATGGCATGCCAATACCAAATGTAGGACTCCCGAAATACCCATGATGATTAGAACCACCAGATTTACCACCCAAAGGAACTCCATACTGCGATTTCTGAGGTGATAAAAGACTTCCAACATGAGCTCTCTGAAGTTCAAGTAAATTTACATATGAGTTACCTAAGTAATTCCTGTCCATAGGAGGATCATTGAGAGCTGCAAGCTGAGCAGCATATTCTGATGTCTTCAAATACTGCAGATGCATTGGATCAATAAAAGATCCTTGAAGGGAACTCCCAGTCATTGGGCTCCCGACTCTTCCAATGTTGTGTGATTCAGATGCAGCTGTTAAAGATGCTCCAGACCCCAAGCTTCCCCCCAAAACTCTCAAGTTAATTCCAGAGGCTGCAGCAGCATTTTCAAATAATGGTGGCAGATTACCAGTCCCAAGTTGGGAAGCCATCATGGAAGCCAGCATTGGGTTAATGGAGTACCCACTTGATCCGTAATTTGCAAGGGAAGAATTAATAGAATCCAGGTGCTGGTACTGAGTTGGTAAGCCACCTCCAGTGTTGATAGCAGGAGTGGGTAATCCCTTCAAGCATGAATTATCAGATGGAACAGCAGTTTTTTGCAATTCAACCTGCCTATCAGCTACTAAGGGGTAGCTATGCATGTCTGACCCACTACCATTACTTCTATTCAGATCAGAGTATGAAATCTTTGCTGATTGTGGAACAGAAGGCATATGAAAGTTAACAGACTCGGATTTCTTCAAGTATGCATTTTGCTTCAATTGACTGTGACCACCAGGAGGACCAAATAGATAATCATGGTGGTTTTCAGCATCCTGCTCAAAATGCGAGGGCAAGTTGTTCTCTTCATCTATGACACCATTTGTCAAGTTCATCCCAGATAAAGCTGTTACCAAATCTGGAGCTTCATCGATCCCAGATGAGACACCATTAAATATGTTACAACTGATAGGTCTTTTCTCAGACACAGAAGCTCTACCGTGTCCAATCGGAGTAGGACAGGGACTAGGAGCCCTAACAACAAGTTGAGGATCTGGAGTAGCACTTCTAGACAAGGAAGCACCAAGAGCAGCAGCATAAGTATATGAAGATGGTTGGCCAGTATTTTGACCAACAGATGAGCCATGACCATTAGCACCACTACATAAAGTATCTCCAGAAGATAATTCACAGCACAAATGAGCCAGCTCATTTTCAGCCGAACCAATAGTCTCAACATTCTCACTAAACGTGTTGCAGCTAGTTGGACCTGAAGGGTTTCGCTTCAGCAATGTTGAGTGACCCAAGTCATCCTGCATGAATAAAACAATGACTTTGAGACAGACCCTAGTACCAATTAAGTACCAAGACTGAGACTGAAAACATAAGAATGAAAAGCAAGCAGTGGTGAAAAATATGTATGAGAATCTAATTGATGCTACAGAGATAGAAGTCACCGACATTGTTCGACAGGGATAACCTTTTCTAATATGACAACGAAGTCAATGTGCATACCAAATAAGATATTCACTAAGTTAAAGGCTGCTCAGTATTCAGTTCATGAATTGTATCTGTTGACACAAAGAGTGATAACATTAACTTGAAAAATTATAAATCTCAAGCATGAGCAAAAAATAATCAAAGTGAATTGCAAGAAGGGGTGAAATTAGAGCAATTTTTATAACAAGATTGCAATGGAAATAACAACAAAAATGATCTCATCATTCATGACGAGCACTGACCAAGAGTAACTTGAGAAACTACTTATAGGACACAAGATTACAAAAATTGCAAGTAAAAGAGATCAGAGTGCAAATGGTTACAGACAAGCTCACATTTGACAAACTAAATACACCAAACCAGTTAACTATAATCATCATCACACAAATCAACAAATAAACACGTTATCATGACCAAATATTGAAGCAACAGATCTTTGTATTATTCATCTTAAGATATGGTGACAAGCAAATTCAAGGAAAGCCTTCAGAAACACCCACATAACTATAAAAATCATATTACTACCCCGCTTGAGACAATACACTGATATTGTATGAGTACATCATACTACATGATATTCACGAGTGGAACTTTTTAACTTAAATCAATAAAATCCAAGCAACGTGGTTAAGTAAAAGAGCTTTTTGATACCTATGATATTGCAAAGAAACAATGCACAGTATCAGCAGAATTTCATACAAACACAGATATCGACAACAATAATTAGTAATCACCTGAAAGATTTCGGCAACATTTTTCTGTTTGTTTCCAAGTCCTAATCCAGGTAAACCTATCAGCCCATGGCCACCCCACTCTGTAGACGCCTGCATCTTGTCTGAATTAATTTCAGTTTCCTGCTTCTTCAAGTCAAACCCCGGTGGCATCGTGTACATAGCCCTTCCACTTCCATTATCAGCACTATTCACCTTTCTCCTATCTCCAATACCACCTAAAACTGAATTACCTCCTTTCAATCTTTGCGCAGACCTCCAATCTTCCCTTGATAGTGGAGGATGTGGAAGCCTAGGGTTTAAATTAACATTCGAGTAATAATATGACAAATAAGCTGGATCAGACCTAAGCTCCTCCTCAGACAAAAACCCATTTCTGGTTCTTCCATTAGCAAACTCCGAAAGGGTGGCAGCAACACCACCACCGCCTCCACCACCTAACAAGCCCCCCACTGCACTCAGTGAACCTTCAACAGTTGGTGGTGCAGAACCACTCCTATACAAATTAAGCTCTCTCTCACGGTCATCAGCCTCTTGCCTACGCTGCTCTCGTAGCAACAGCCCAATTTCTTTTTCTAAATCGTCCCCAAAAGATGCGTCGCGTGCGCCTATCATCGGTCTCCTTCCCAATTCAGAGAGCATAGTCAAAACGCAATTTGATCATTAACTAGTACAATCTAACAACTGATTCAATAAACCAGTATAAATAATAGAGCCCTGTTACTAAAAGGTGCTAAAAACCAAAAATTTCTACGTAGAAGCAACTTAAAATGCCAAAACCCATACTGACAGCCACTGTAAACTAGAAAGGTCAAAATTTTAACGCCTATTAAATCTTTTGATAAGCCAATCTACGAAATCCAGAGATTATATGAGGCATAAAACATGGGAAACTCCCTTCAAGAATAAATTCCTTGAAACAGAATCACACGGCTTCAGCGCCATGTCTCCATGAAACAGAGGCAACAACAAAAGGAATGCAACACAGGTTGTGAGAGGAGGTGGTTTTGAGGAAGTTAAGGAAGAAAAAGACAGTGAGCTGTCTAAAAAGAAAGAAATGAGGAGAGTTTGACGGGTAAGATCAATCTGGCGGCGATTGGTTCTTACAAGAACCCTTAGGGTTTTGTTTCATGAGAAAGGCCAAGGGAGATTAAATACAGTTGCAAAGGAGCGTGGTTAAAAACCAAGAAATGGGGTGTTTGTTTTCCAATTTTTTTTGCTCTTCTTGGTTGAAAAAAAAATGTCCTAAAATTGAGGTTGAGGGTACTTGACCAAGTGATAACCGACTGACTTTGGGGTACACTCAACACTTAGAAGAAGCTAATAATGATGTTTGTTTTACTGCTGACATGTAGCTTCCTTTCCACTGCCTGCACTGTGCCTCTTGTCTCTTTCTTTCTCCCCTGCTTTAACTGAACTAAGACATGCTATGGCATGGTAACTACTAACGGTTAAATTTCTGTTTCCTCTTTTCTTGTAAGATGTGTTTACGCGTTCTGGAGCCAATTTCTACGGAACCAATGTTAGATAGGAATTTGGACCGTCCTTCCCAATAGGCGCTTAGCTCCCTTTTAACAGGTAATGTACATATATATATTATAAAAACAGAAACCAGAGGAAAAGTCTGAGGGCATGTTTGGATGTAGGTATAGGAATAGAATGAAATGGAATAGAATGGTCCAAATGACTCATACTATTATTTAAGAGTCTATTTTGAAACAGAATGGAATGACAATTGATAGCTTTGGAAGCCATCTTTTGCCATCCAAAATTTAATATTTTGTGACCTTCCATATTAGGGGGTCAGGGATGAAATGGTATGGCTTGCCTTCTAAACTCTCTCTTATTTTATTTAAACTTTCAAACAATAAAGTGGCTCATTTCATTTCATTTCCTTCCACTCTATTTCATTATGTTCCATTAATTGTCATTCCATTCCATTCCATTCCATCCTAAACTCTCAAATATACCCTTACTCCTTGTAACTTCATTATTAGAATATTTATTTGATTCATGGTAATATATTATAAACATGCAATATGTTCATCTTATAATACAACTTCTTGTTTCTACTCTTCCTTTTCTCCCACTAATATTAAGTCAATCTTAATCTTATCGCGTAACTTAAGTCTAAATTATCAATGATAGCTTTTCTAGAAAACTCGTTAGGATATTTATTTTTGCTTTTGCTAGATCAAGTCGTTGGTTTGGTGACATCATTGAATTGTCATTGGTTTGCTTCTCATTCAATAAACTCAAGCTATAAAACATTACCACACTGTTGCTTCAACATGTTTCACCGTACTACACGGGTCATCCTCCCCACTCCTTTATTTTAGCAACTTATCCTAATCTTAAGATCTCCTCGTCGATAAGGATGTCAATGGGCCCTCAGGTTACATGCCCAAGGCAGCCCGATCACCTATTGCCTGATCCGACCCGATCTATTCTTAATATTTTTATAAAAAATATTAAAATGATGTCGTTTTGTCGTTCCGATTGATTAGGAAGAACAATTTTAACTTGTAGCTCAATCAACTCAAACTAAAATCAAGCTAGACTAAAATTGACATTCCTACTCATCAACCGACGATTATAGAGAAACCAACTAAATTTTCACAAACACGCACACACGTCTATATATTTGACACATATCTCTATATATTGTATTGCATTACTCCAACTTTAACGCCCAAGCCTCTGATCCCATACTTTCATTTCATAACTGCATGGATTAAGGAAGCAAGTTAGAACTTTTAGGGGTCGTTTGGTTACAATTCTATTTTTTTGTTGTTATTTTGGTTTCTGTTTCCTGTTTTTTATTTCTGTTTTTTTCCTTAAAAAAACGAAAACCTGTTTGGTTGAGATTTGTAATATAAAAACTGAAAATAAAAACTTGTTTGGTTGAGATTTTTAATAAAAAACTGAAAACAAAAACTTGTTTGGTTTTATTAACATGTTTCTATT
>JANZLH020000370.1:55642-69124 GCA_026770325.2 Erythroxylum fimbriatum
GTCTCCACTCATGTGCCTTGAACATCCACTATCAATGTACCATGTGCTTGGTGGTTTTTCATCCCTTGCTTGTACCTCATCCTTATCGTCACTTGTTAATGAGCTATCTACCATAAGAGATAGGTTGTTTTCATCATTACTTTGATAGGCTTCCTCATCATCACTCCATGTGGCTACAAGGCTAGCTTTCTTTTTCCCTTTATCATACTTGTCATTTTTCTGGAGAGAGGAAGAACTTTTGCATTCTCTAGCATGATGACCTCTTTTTCCACACATAAGTAGAATTAAATTTGTCAACCACCATTGGTCCAACAATTGTTTTAATTGATATATTGTAATTCAATTATGTGTTTAATATATGTTTTAATAGATCCATAATTTTAGTTCATAATCTGATTTCATAATATAGAGATTGAGAAATCCTGTGTATTATGTCTATTGTAATTGAAAGGAATTTATTGCAAATCTAGAGATAGGTAAACACAAATCCTCTAGATTATGGTTAAACCTAACAGCGAAATTCATAAATCAATAAAACAATCTTAATACCTTTAACCTAAATAATTTCAATTGATAATTCTAAGATTAGTTGTTAGTAGTCTCAAATGAATTATTACGATACCATGAGAATTTTCACAATCCAATAGTCAATAAAACAATTGCATAACAAAATATTAATTAATTAAGGGGGGATTCATAACTTAGACACAAATTATTGATATCGATCGTTTTCTAAGTGATTTCTTGTTTCACTATTTAGTATTGCTACATATTTTTATTTTAATTGCTTAAGTTTTATTTTCTTTAATTAAAAATCAAGATTAAATTTATAGGCTAGACAATAGGATAATGGTAATTACTAATATTCATCTTCTTCGTAGGATTAACCTATACTTATCGATACTAGCTACAACTATGTCGTGCATTCTAATCCATCAGGAACTCTTCAAAGATGGAGTCTTTACTCGTTTTATGATCTTATTCATAGTGTTATCCTTGGTTTTTCAATACCGATATGGGTCTTTCTTAGTAGCTACCCCAACAAATATGTTGTGGGTTACATTTTGTCATTGAAAGTGAATCTGATCACCTCCATTGCTATTAAGATGCCATTTAGCTATTATAGTATACCTTTTTGCTTGGCACGAGAGGAAGTGAAGGATAGTGCTGAAAATCTTGGTGAGCTTCTTATAGGAGATGGGATTGAGAACTCTCCATGTGGATTTAAAATGTATACAAATGAGGGTGATATTTTTCTGTGTCAATCTGAATCGTTATCGAGTGATGACTTCAAGCTTTTGAAGAAGAGGATTAATGAGATGTATCAGGTGAATTTGATTCTTAAAAATTTGCCTATTATAAGGTATACTAAGAAAGAGGGTTTCTTTTTCAAGTGGATAGGTTATCCTTTTGGAATAAAGGTTCAGGATGCATATTATGTGTTCAACCATTTGAAGTTTACAAATCTAGTTCACAAGTGTGAAGAGGACAATATGCCGCAGGTGATGGGTGCAGGAGAACAAATTGAAAACGAAGGTTTGATGGATTAAACAAAGGGAGCAAATTGAAAACCAAGGGTAACGACATTAGCAAGGGATTAAACTAATTTAGGGGTTTCATTGTTTTGAAACGACGTCGTTTTAGTTATGTGATTAAACGGCGTTGTTTTGTTAATCTTTATCACTTGTGTTAGATTTTGCTGATATGTATTAATAGTTAGAGTTTCTGGAATACGTGACAAGCTCGTTAGTAAACGTAACGGAGACACTAAAGTCGAGTTAGAATTAAAATAAATTGAAAGTTTGAGCATCTAATTATCTTTTTTTAAAGTTCGAGTTATAATTACAAAATTTGATTTATTTTTTTTTGCTTACAAGGGGAAAAACAACAAGATTAACTCAAAGCTCTAGAATACAAAGCTCCTTGTGCATCTCAGTGGAGCAGCTCCTAGATGCCCATCGGAGGCTCTCGGAGGATAAAGAGGCCCGACCTTAAGAAGGCTGCAAGGTTTGCCAGGCTGTCGGGTCACTAATTCCCTTCGCGGAAGACGTGTTAGAGTTGTACCTCCCATTCTTGGTGTAAAAGCCCTCGGATACCTATCACCAAAAAAGTATCCTCGGTCAGAACTATGTGAGAGGAAGATAGAATGTTAATGACCTCTAGGGAGTCCATTTCGACAATAACCTGACGATATCCCAGGTCCCAGGCCAACATAAGTCTTGAGAAAACACCCCAAAGTTCTGCAGAAAGAGGCGAACCCCTTCTGATATGCTACTGAAAGCCACCACACCAGTTCCTGAGGCAATCTCTAATTAAACCCCCTGCGGACGCCTTCGTGTACCCTTGTTTTATCGCTCCATCAAAATTGACTTTAACCCAACCCTCTAAAGGTTTAGTCCAGTCCACTAAACTACCTACGGGCATGCCCTGTGCCGAAAACACGCAATTCTGTATAGCTCTTACTCGTGCTGTCCAAACGACGTAATCCATAATGATTCTGGTACCATTTGCTGGACATTCAAAACCAAGCTCAAACATGCTGCTATTCTGTAATTTCCAAATAAACCAATAGATTACCCCATAAATTGTGGCCCATGCTTCCTGCTACGCTTGTGATTTTTTTTTTAATTAACCCATCTTAATTCCGTGACATAATTTATGGTCAAAGTTAAAAAGGGAACCCAATAGACTCGGGTCAACCTGAGATATCATCATCATCAACTACCCGATCCATCTTTGGATCCACATTCAAAACATATCGCTAATCAGACACTCCACCATGCAGGCTGCCGGCTCTAGCACCGCGAATGACACAGTGCCCACAGCGCCGCTTCGACCGCAAAAAAAATCTTCGGATACATCTTCCGATCAGTCCAGTTGGTTGCCTCCGGGATGGATAGTCGAAGACAGGGTTAGAACCTCCGGCGCCACTGCTGGAATGGTGGACAAGGTGCTTAGCCTGACTCTTTTATTAATTGATATTCTTTCTGATTCCTTATCTACTTGTTTAATGGTTTTATGCTTGTTACTGTAGCAATTTAGTAACAAAACAGCTCCATTTCGACCTATTTCAATACTCTTATTGAGCCCTATTTGGTCGCCAGATTCTTTATCCTTTTGTGTTATTATTACCTTTTGCAATTTCTAAAGGTTTCGAGTTCTGGTAATTTGGTGGTAGTTAGGCACTTAGTCCGTTTCTACATCTATTGGTTTTTGTGGTTATTTTGTTTTACTCCATTTAGAAATTCGTAGTTTTGATGTGAATTTTGCAACTGAACTCAATTCAAACTGAAGTTTTCAATTCCATATTTTTGCCCCTTCCAATACAAACTAATCATGTTTAACGCCTTTCGCTTATTCTCCTTTGATGGACTAATTGTAACAAACCGTATGTTTCCAGCTTGGTATTCATAACCTACTGGGCTAACAGTGGTCTTCTACCGTTTCAGACTGATCTAGTACACATTATGTAACAAACAACACCTTTTAACTCTCAGTTTGATGTATGGAGTTCGTAAACATTAGGGATTCTTGCAGATATATCATGTATTTAGGATGCCAAATCTTTACTGTGTACTCAGTCATTTGAATAGCAATTGTTATGGATGGATCTTTTCTTTGGTGGCAACTTTTGTAGTTTTTGTTGAGTAGTCCTAAAACCTTAAATAGACTGTATAAATAGAGTGGGTTGCATAATCGACAAAAGTTCCTTTTGGAAGGTGCCTTTCTTTCACCTTCTCTCTTCTTGGTGGTGTGGGACATGGACTCTTTACAGGCAAATGAAGAGGGAAAGACAGAACACATATTGGGGGTCATCCTAGTTGAATTTAATTCTAGTCATTGTTTTCTATGATTCCCTTCTTCCTGCAACCAGTTAGCTGAATCCAAGCCTTCCATATGTTTCTGGGGGTGTTAGTCGTTATATGGCCGTTCATCATCACACAACTTGTTTTATTAGTTGACAAAGTCTTGTAGTAGAGTTTCTGCAAGTTCCCAAATTGTGTTCATGATGTCCGTAATTCAGTTTTAGGTTTACTTCTCTTAAAATTAGAATAGTGATGGCAATGGTCCGACCCGGTAATTTTTTAAAATAATTTTAAAAAATTAAAAGTGTAAAACGTCTTTTTTAATTGGGTTTGGGGTTGGGCTGTGCAGGCCTAGGCCTACCTGAGACCTAACTCTTCTAAGCAAAATGAATAGTTGAGCTTCGAGTTAGTCTGGGTCTGTGCTAGCCCATTGAAAACACCTAAATCTGGACCTATAGGCCAGCCAATTGCCATCCCTAAATTAGATGTAGAATAAGAGATATGCTGTTACAAGGCTAGATTCAACTTTTTTCTTTCCTGACGTGTAATATATTAAGTGGCACTTGTTTTGTTAGTTTTGTTTTTTTGTTTTCTTATTCAAAAATAGGAACAGTCTTGTCCTAGTAAAGACAAGAAAGAGGATCAATGAGCTCCAGCGATATGATATTTGCCCCCTTAGGATCATATTGAAAGAAATGATCCGCTCCAGCAATATGATATTTGCCCCCTTAGGATGATATTGAAAGAAATGATCATATTATTGTAATGGAACTTCAAAGTTTGATTCAATGTTACCTTATTCTGCAGTATTATCTTGATCCAGTATCAGGGCGTAAATTCAGATCGAAGAAAGAGGTGCAAATCTATCTGGAAACTGGAACCAGAAGAAAGAAGAGGAAAGGGATAGAAAACTCTGATGGTGATATTAATGTCAGAAAACAAACTCTGTTTGGATTAAGCATTGGCCTTCTTTTGTTTTTGCAACTCCTCTTTCTGCTACTGCATCTTCGTTCTTGTTCAACATATCAATTTTTCTACAATCAA
Organism: Erythroxylum fimbriatum; assembly: GCA_026770325.2. Taxonomy (NCBI): domain Eukaryota; kingdom Viridiplantae; phylum Streptophyta; class Magnoliopsida; order Malpighiales; family Erythroxylaceae; genus Erythroxylum; species Erythroxylum fimbriatum. The sequence goes on from JANZLH020000370.1 coordinate 60,493, forward strand.
CTGCTTATCATTTTATAACGTTTATGTAGCCTTCAGAGAGTTCAAGTCAAAAAAGGAAGTTGATAGAGTTTGATTATGCCAATCCTCCTTACAGCGTGTCATGGGTTATCACAGATGCAGATGAGGATACTTGGACTCCCTTTATTAAAGGTAAGAGGGTGCCTGAACATGAGAAACAAGCATGGGATGTTGAGTTTGCATCTCTAATTAGCCGGGGTCAGGGTAACAGAAGGTTTTGAAAATGGAATCAGTTTTCGAAGTCTCACTGGCCGATCAAAAGATCACAATTTTGTTTCTCCTGGAGATGTTTTAAACTTGTTTTGCTGTCGATGTAAATTCGGACCACTTGCATGTTGCAGCTTTGAATAGCTCTTAGATCAAAATATCCCTGGAATCTGATTTCCAAGAGGCATTGTTGAATTGTCGACAACCTGATGGCAGCATCTACTTGGGCTTTGTTTCAACAACCATTTTGCTGTATCCGCTGGCATTGGCACGATCCTTGAATAGAAGATTCCAGGGAATGGTTTTTCAAACGACACTTTCGGCTTTTTAAAAATGGAAAATACCGTTTCTCTTTTCATCTTAGGAATCCATTTATGAGTTCTTATCAATTCTTGGAAGTAAAACAGGTTTCTCCACATTTTTTTTTGGGTGCTTTGCAGTTTTAACTACTTCAGTTTGTGTTTTTCTTTAGTTTAGGTTTAACTCCCGTCATTCTGTCGTAGTAAACCTACCTCGCATATTGTTCCAGGAAACTGAAATTTTGAAAAAGAAATGTCTTTTCAGATCTGTTTACATGTAACAGGCTACAGACATCAGTTGAATTGTTCATGAGATTATGACAGGAGTACCAAATAGGCTCATTATTTTGTTTTTCTTTTCACAATTCATGCCATTCATCCTAAAAATGTCAGAAGTTTGTGTAGCCAAGACAGTTGATCTTCAAATCTTTTATACCATGAAACTTTTTGTTATTTGATAAAAAATTCAGAAATCAAATTTGTGTTCATTAGTAGACCACCAGGGTTTTAGCGCTTTTTCATGATCGTCTTGGATATGGAATGGAGCATTTATTTCAAAATTTTAACATTGTTTTTGAAACGGCCGGATCGATGGGAGTGCCTTTATTGTTCTCTACGAAGGTCAGCAATTGCGGATTTTATATATATTAATATGATCCTGTAAATTTTGAAATTCTTTTAGATTGCTTTCCATTATTGTTGATTTGTTTACCCTAACGATGAGTTTCAAGTTTTACCGTCTTCTGTAAAATATAAAATATCAGCTAGAAAGAAGGAATCATTGTGGTAATAAATATTATTCCTAGTTATCGGAATTGATGAGAATATGTTAAAATTTTAAGTTAATTTATTGAAAATTATAGAAAGATGAAATTCATCAAATGGGATAGGGGTAGTGTGGTCATAACAAGAAAGAAAACCGATGGCACTAGGCCACCGAAGCCGCAACAGGAAAGGGTATGTCGCCGATCTTTGCTTTTTCTTCTTGTCCTAACTTATCACTTTCATCTTCTCACATTGTGTTTTCATGTATTTTCATTTTCTTCTTCGTCGGTTTTTCTTGTTTCTATTTTAATCAACGTTTTAAATATTTAACGGTGAAAGGTTTAATCAGCAGTAAACCGTTATAAAACTGGTGTATAATAAATAAGAAGTAAAATTTATAAGAATAAGAAAAAATATTTTAAATGAACTAATAATAAATAAATATGAGTCTAATATAAAACTTAAATAGTAATAAAAATCATAAATTATATTTCTGAAAGAAGCTATGTCTCATCATCGTCAACGTTATTTAAAGTTTCGTAAACTACGCTTTCATCCAAAGTATTTAAATCAACTTCTTCTACTGTATTAAAATAAATTATAAATTAGTAATGTATGGAATTCAATGTTGGAACACTGTCATCGAATAATCTCCATCACTCATCTGTATTTTAAATTAATAGCTATGACAAATAAAAATATATATTATTAATAAGTAAATAATAAATTAAAAGAATAAAACTTACCTTACTACATTTCTTTCATCATAAGTTCTCTCTTTGCTGATGATCTAGCAAAACTTTCCAAACCTTTACAATACAATTTAATTATATTTATTGCTTGTGATTGCTCTTTAATAGAGAAAATATCTTTGCATTCAATCACATCAATCAAATCGCCCATAATATTAATTGTACGTGCTTCTCCACTAAATAAGCAATAAGGATTGAGAAAATAAGCTGCTAAGTGGATCCTTTGAGTAAGATGCTTATCCCATCCTTGATCAATAATATCTATATAAGGCTCGTACAATTTTTCCTTCCTTTTAAAGAGATTTATAATTGTTTTGTGCGCTCTATACATACCATCACATATATACCTCAAAGATGACTTCTCATCTGAGTCAACAATCCTCAACAACCTTATAAGCAGAGCCACAATCTTCACAATGATCAAGCAAGCATCCTAAAGTTATTATCTAGAATAATAACACAAACTTCTTTTTTATTTTTTCCCTCTTTGATAATTTATGAATTGAAAAGTGTTTACTTATTACTAAATTTTGAAGTAATTGCTTATGTTCATAAATACTTTTCAAAGTAATAAATGTAGTTGCAAATTTGGTAGCAGCGAGACGCACAATCTCATCATAATCTTTTTGCTTTCTTAACTAAGACAAAAATGTGACATGATTATACACAAAAATTGTGATCTTAGATGCGCGTGAAGCAAGACTAGAAATATGGTCTATACTACCAATATATTTTAAAATAAGATTTATACAATGAGCAGTGTATGGAGACAATGAGCAGTGCATGGAGACCAATAAATATGCCCATACTTTGATTGTAATAAGTACCTAGCTGTTACATAATTAGCTGTATTATCTGTAGTAAAATGAATAACATTCAACCCATTTGACAATTTCAAATAATGATTCAAATAAAGCATTAGCACTTTTTACCGTGTTAGAAGCATCAACATACTTAATAAAAGTTGTTCCAATATTACAATAAACTAAGAAATTAATTAAGGTTCTTTATCTTTGATCAGTCTACCTATCTGTCATAATAGTGCATATAGTTGATTCCTAACTAGATTAATACGTATCCACAATTAATTGACATTCATTTTTTAAATATTAAAGCAAAGGCACACGTAGCTCATAATAAGATGGTACCTTAAATCCTAGATCTATTGTTATTGTAGCATCAATTGCTGCTTAAAAATATGGTGAATTTAAAGCATTTAAAGGAATACATAAATGATAGAACCATCTAACCCATACTCTTTTACATCGTAAAGCAACATCCTTATCAACCATAAAACTTTTTAGACTAGGTTGAGAACCAAGAATAGTTTTTGGAGAAAGATAAGAATCTATGTCAATAATAACTTTTCTTTTTTCCTTTATCTAATACTTATAGTGTTTCATTATCTTTAAAAGATATATCATGAGTCTCTTTATTTTCTTTTTTTTAACTTGTTGCTGCAAATATTTTCCAATCATATCACGTACATCAAGTGATATTTTTTTGCAAGAAGCAATATTACCCTTAACACTAACAAGATATTCTTTCGTTCTAAAAATTCCTCCGCCTTTAAATATTCTACCGCAAAACATACAGTTATATTGGATATTTCCATCAGATGCTTGAGAAGAAAAATAATTCTATGTTGGATTGAACTTACCACGAGTAGAGGATGATTTCATATTCTCCATTATGATTTAACATAAAAAGCATAAAAAATAATTGGATATACAATTGTTAGGGAAAAAGTACAAAACTTAAATAATTCTCATTATCAATTGTAATAAAGAATGACGATCACAAGCATAATAATAGGACCAAAGTGGTTGTGTTTTCCAAAAGGGTCAAAGTCAAAAATTTTCCAATAGGATCAAAGTTTCTTGCTCTCTTTATATATAATTTTTCTAATAATACAAGAGCTTATCCTACAACTTCTTGCCTTTTTATCACACATACGTCCAAAGAAAGACAAAAGAGATTACTATTACTTTAGAGAGTTAAGGTTCTTCAGCCATAGGAGTGAACAAAATTAGTTAAAACAGATAAAATTTTAATGAAGCACAAACCTAAGCTATCATCAATTACCTTTTAGGATTCATGACTGGAGTTCAAGATTAGTTATGTGGTTGTGTTTTCCAATAAGATCAAAGTAAAAAAATTACCATGAAACACAAATGGAACATACATATATGTACAGTTATACAAAGAAGACCAACAATAGAAAAATGGATACACAGAAGATCAACAGATGTTGCTCACTTATTAAACTTTGCTCTAGTAATTGCTCCACTTCAAATAGCCTAACCGAAATATTGCTATTTTTCAATTTTGATGTTTTAGATCAACAAATTGAATTGTTGAAAGAGTATATATAACCCAACTATCAAAATCAAAAATTTATATGAAATAGAGTTCTAAATATTACAAAAAATGTTACCGAAATTGTTATGAAATAGAATTCTAAATATTACAAAAAACTTAAACCAACTATTAATAGAATATTTCTAATTGTTACAGAAAACTAATTCATCAATCTAATTCATCAATACTACTCCTTATTTGTTAACCTTGAATAACACAAAACATGAACTCTACATAAACTTGACAACGAGAACCACATTTCAATCCAAAACCATTACAGGAACTAATCCATGCAAGAGATGAGTCTATAGATCAAAAGCATCATGTTCCAATCGCTTGTGCCAGTGGCCGTCTGGTTATATGATCAGATGATGTTTTTTTTAAGACAAAATTACCACTCTAACCTAAATCACAAAACAAAAGATTGAAAGAAGATCCATAATTAATGCAACAATTCCACGCCTCACCTGCAGGACCGCTTCCGAAGCCCAACATTCGGAGTCATTAAACCGAAACAATACTTGTCCAAAACCCTATTGAACTTGGTTAGGGACAAAGGGAATAACTTTCTCTGTGGATGTCGGATTAAGGTCATTCTTTGGAGGGTTCGAAAGAGGACTTCAAGATCTACAACTTACATGTAGACCTTGAAGACAAATTCTATCATCTGGAGGGTCAAAAATTTACCAAACGATATAAGATGAACAGTTCACAGAAGAAGCGGAAGGTCAACTATAGAGGAAGCAGAAAACAGACGAAGCCAAAAAGCAGACGATGGAAAGCAAACGAATGGGAAAAGCAAGCGAATGCCAAAAAACAGACGAATGCATAAAGCAGACGAATGCCAAAGAGCAGAAGAATGCCAAAAAGTAGACAAATGCTATAAAGTAGAAGAATGTCAAAAAGTAGACGAATGCTACAAAGCAGACGAATGCCAAAAAGTAGACGAATGCACCAAAGCAGACGAATGCCAAAAGGCATATGAATGTTACAAAGCAAACGAATGCCAAAAAGCAGACGAATGCACAAAGCAGACGAATGCTAAAGAGCAGACGAATGTCAAAAAGCAGACGAATGCTACAAAGCAGACAAATGCCAAAGAGCAGAGGAATGCCAAAAAGCAGACGAATGCTACAAAGCATACGAGTGCCAAAAAGCAGACGAATGCTACAAAGCATACGAGTGCCAAAAAGCAGACGAAGCTGATAGATCAATCCACCATCCTAGAGGTGTAGTCAAAGATGTTTTGGTTAGGGTCGATAAGTTAACTTTTCCTATAGTAATCTTAGACATAGAAGGGGATGTGGAGATGCCTATTATCTTAGGGAGACCATTTTTAGCCACTGTCCGGTCAGTCAAAGACGTTGATGGGGGCGAATTTATAGTGAGAGTAGAGGATGACAAGGTGTCATTTAAAGTATCTAAGATTAAAAGCAATTTTTTCAAATTTGTGGATGTTCTAAAGATTAATGAATCTTGTAAAGAAGTTGGGCAAGGTTATTCTTGTACGAACTCATTAGAGCAATCTCCACTCTGACAAAAGACTCAAAAGAAGAAAAAATTGAAAAAGAACGGTGGTAATAAGCATAGTTCAGTAGCTCGGGTGCAATTTATGAAAGTTCTAATGGCGCTACCATGACATGACCCATTTGAACCACCATTAGCCAATAAAGAATGTCGAGCTAACGACGGTAAACAAAGCGTTGCATGGGGGCAATTCATGATTTTCAATTCTTAGTTGCCATCTTTTGTACTAGAGTAGGTTTCTAATTCTTTTTTTGTGTGTTTTTTTAATTGAGTGAACACCTGGAAGAGATTAAACATCACTTAAATCAGATCGAGATGGTGAATACTTAGACCACGAGTTTCTTGGTTACTTAAAAGAGAATGAGATTCTCTAATTCATAAGATAATGGAGTATCTAATAGGAGAAATAATACTTTATTAGATATGATACATTCCATGATGAGTCGTGCAGTCCTTCTTGTTTCCTTTTAGGGATATGCCATTAAAAATGCTACTTACCTTCTGAATAGAGTTTGGTCCAAATCAGTTGAAAAGACACTATATGCAATATAGACTGGTAGTAGACCAACGTTGTCACACTTAAAGACTTGGGGATGTGATGCTTATGTTAAACGTGCAATATCTAATAAGATTTAAGCTAAATTAGATAGACACAAATTTATGGAGTATCTGAAAGCAAGTGTCAAACAATAATTTTACTGTCCTCTTAAGTAAAAGGTGTTTTTCTTAAGAAATGTCATATTTTTAGGAAGAGAATTAATTCTCAAAGAAAGTAGTGGGAGTGAGGTAGAACTTAAAGAAGTTCAAAAGCCACAAATTCACATCCAGATGGAACAAGAACCTTAAGTTGATACATACATTGTACAACTGAGGATTCAAGAGACGCATAGTCCACGATGTACTAATAGGATATGTCGTCCCCCTATTAGATTAGATCTATATATAGAAAAGGGAAAGGATAATGTAGAACTCATACATAAAGAGCTTACCACTTTTAAAGAAGCAATGTATGACAGTAATTCTTTAAAATGGCATGAAGCCATGGACTATGAAATAGAATCCATATATATTAACCAAGTATGGACTCTTGTGGATGCACCTAAAGATATTGTACCTATTGAATGCAAGTGGGTTTTTAGAGAAAAACTGACATGGATTGTAATGTACATACGTACAAAACAAAGTCAGTGACTAAAGCTTACAAACAAAAATAAGGAATCGATTTTGATGAAACATTTTCGCTAGTAGCTATGCTTAAATCCATAAGGACCTTATTGGCCATATTGCATATCATGATTATAAAATATGATAGACATCATTTCTCAATGGGAATTTGCTGGAGGATGTGTATATGACACAACATGAGCGTTTTAAATCTAAGAGATTTCTTAATCAAGTATGCAAGTTGCAAAAGTTTATTTATGGACTAGTAAGCATCACATAGTTTGAACATCCATTTTGATGAGATAACCAAAGATTTTGATTTTATCAAAAATTTGGATGAACTATATGTCCATAAGAAAGTTAGTGAGAGTACATTCATTTTCTTAGTGATATATATGGATGACATATCGCTAATTGAAAACGACATTCTAATGCTTCAGTTTGTAAAGATTTGGTTATCCAAAAACTTCTCTATAAAGTATATAGGAGAAGCTACCTATATTATGATAATAAAGATCTATAGAGATAGATCGAAAAGGTTGCTTGGGTTATTTCAATCCACTTACATAGACAAAGTGTCAAAGAGGTTTAGCACGAAGCATTCCAAGAGGAGATTCTTAACCATGTTGCATGAGATTTCTCTTTCATAGAGTTTGTGTCCTATGACACAAGAAGAAAGAGAAAAAAATGGATTGTGTTCCTTTTGCTTCAGTAATTAAATCAATCATATATGTAATGCTATGTACTAGACTAGATTTTTCTTATGTTTTGAGCATAGCAAGCAAGTTTCAAGCCAATCCAAGTGAGTGTCACTGGATAACTATGAAAAACATCTTAAAGTACTTAAGAAGGGCTAAAGATATTTTCTTAGTCTATAAAGGTGTTGAATTAAGAGTTTAAGGGTATTCAGATCCTAGTTTTTAGTCAGATCAAAATGATAATAGATCACAGTAAGGGTACATCTTCACTTTGAATAGTGGTGTGGTAAGTTGTAAGAGTTCCAAGTAGCCCACCATTGTAGATTCATCATCCGAGGTAGAATACATCATAATGTCAGAGGTGGCAAAGGAAGCAGATTGGATTAAGAAGTTCATCACTGAACTTGGAGTAGTTCCTAGCATTGTTGAGCTTGTAGTATTGTACTGTGACAATAATGACGCCATTGCACAGGCAAATGTTTCTAGTTTTGATTTTATTAAGACAGGATATTGATGAAACATGAAAACTAACACACATTATATTTATTTCTTATGAAGAAAGTAATTGATATTAAAAATTAAAGTATGGAAATACTTAAACTAATGTATAAGTGTTTATTAGAGAATAAGTTCACTGAATTGACTCGATTATGAGCATCCAAAAATGAAATAATGCTTGTGTTTGTGGATTTTCTAATTGTGATGTTTGTATATTGATCTTTAGTCTTGAGATTACGTGGGAATTACTATATTTTAAAGCTACTTATGAACCATCCTATTTGGGATAATTCAGTCAGTAGTACTTAGATGCAGTATGAACCATATAGAGATAGTTGAGGTG
>JANZLH020000370.1:69224-79287 GCA_026770325.2 Erythroxylum fimbriatum
TATTATTAATTTTGTTCTTAATAATAATAAGGATAAAAATATATGTTTATACTCATCATCAAGATAAAAAGAATTAAGCAAACAAACAAAAATTAAGGCACTTTTAGAATAAATACAAATAATTAATTATGTTCATAAATGAAAAATAAATAAATAAATAATTTACTTAATCCATTATATAAATAAATAATGTATCAGTAGAAGTAGAAGTAGAATAGTAGAAGTTGAAACAAAATAGTAGTAGAAGTTGAAGTAACTTAAGAGAAACACGCCGTTTAAATTTTTAACAAAAACAACGTCGATTTAATTTTGGACGGAGTAGGATAGAGTAGTATTGGACAGAGAATCTGAATTCTAAGTAAAAGGCCATTTAATATGGTATGGTGTCAGTATCACATTGGTAACCAAACGTTTTAGTGGGTGTTTTTTATTCAGATTAACGTAACAGATAGCCGTGTAGTTTGCTCTGAATATTTTATAGATTTTAATCTTCAAAATCTTTATCTATTCTAAATTTAGGTTATTATATATTTAAGACCGAAAGTGTAATTTGCATATTTAAAAATTCAAGTATGAAATTTAAGAAATGAAATAGATTAGAGTTAGTCCTTGTCACTGTTGGTACTATCAAGTACTCAATTTAGATCATAATGTGCATTACACCATCCCACTTAATTTTACATATATGTACCTTTCTATGTGAAGTGGCTTGTGCTAATAAAATAAAAATATAAAATCAATACGTGGCAATAAAATGTTTTTTTTTTCTTATTTTAACCCAAACTTCAAAAAGTGGCAATAACATGTTCAAACTTTCAGTTTTCTTTAATTCTACGTTGACGTTATTTGTTGTTTTTTCGATGCCCTCAGTCATTTGTTTTTTATTTTTTTTACGCCTCAAATTACTCTCACATTATAGCGTACTGCACTAGTAAACTCTTCGCTTTTATTTCGTTCTTTTAACGTTCGTAGTGCGAGGGCGTCAAGACTGCATAATTTGAAAGTCAAAGGGTGAGAGCGTCGAGAGAATAAACTGAAAACGAAAGGAAAAATTGAAATCAAAATGTAAGATCGTCGGGGTTGCATAATCTTATTTAGGTCATTTTTAAATAAAGACGTCATTTCATTAATCTTCATTTGTTGTATTAATTTTGACTGACGTGTATTATTAACTAAGGTTTCTAAAACACGTGGCTTGCAAATTTAATGGAAATACTAACGTCGAGTTAGAATTGAAAAAATTAAAAGTTTGAGCATTTTATTGCTACTTTTTAAAGTTCGGATAATAATTGAAAAAATTTGAAAGTTTGAGAATTTTATTGCTTCCTTTTACATTTCGAGCTATAATTGAAAATTTGATGAAAATTTAGGTTTTTTTATAATTTAGGTTTTTCCGCTTGAGTGTGGTAGTCCTTGTAGAATTAGGGGAAGAAGAAGCCAAAAAGACAAAAAGAAATATGATGAAGAAGCCAAAAGGGAGAAAATCTGAATAAAAAACGTCAATTATACATGTAGTTTTTATCTCTATTAGTAGACTTTCATTTAAAAAAGTCATGGGCCTAAATAATAATAATCTTAATAAAAATAGATGGACTCAGATTTTAATTTTTGTTTGATATCTTAATATATTTGTACTTTTATTATTTTTTGTCACCAACTAAATATATGAGGGCAAAATTTTAATTTTTTTATGAAATTAAAATTTAAAATAATAATTTTAAATTAAAACTTTTCAAATGCAGTGGGGGCAAGTGGAGGGCTTCATCCTTGGGTGTAGGTACTTCTTTAAAAATGGAGTCATGAAGGTATCCGAGGTAATCTTGTAATACTTAAAGGAAAAGACATGGTACTTTTTATGTATTGCAGGCAATGTTTTAAAAACCGAACCGGATTATCCGATCCGATCGGAAAAGGTCTGAACCGGTCATTGTTCCGGTTCGGTTTCACCTAATAACCTCTCTGTATAAAAACCGGTCGGTTTAACTTTTTTTGGTCGGACCGGACGGTCCGGTCCGGTTTTAAATCCTTGCCTCTATGCTTCTCGGCACGAACCTGAACTTGGTCGTGGTATTTGAATCGCCGGTGAGCATCCTCATCATGTGTTCGCAGCGGTGAGGTCCATGAAACCACCATTCAGGTCATCTGTCAACAGCTTGCCAATGGTGTTCCTGTCACCTTCCGCCAATGCCTTGTATAACTCATCAACAATACTCTTGTTTCGCGTTTCTGGGTTCAGATCTGACATGGGTTTTGATGCAGTTTCTGTGGCAAACACCATTTTTCTTGTTTTACAGAAAAAATATGTACTTTCAGGTTTTGAAGATTTAATCCCTGTTATTCATCGGTTTCTTTCCTTCTGGCTTTGTCATTGCTTTCCCAATAAGGAAAGATAAAGTGGGTTCTTGATGGACTAATCAGTTGATCTTGGAAATATATAGATAAAGGAAGATGGAAGAAGTAAGAGAGATGGAGAGATGAGAAGAAACCTGACGTTATGGCGGTTTGGATAGGAGAAGAAGAACACCGATCAGTTTCACTGCTAAAAGAAGAGAGAAACAGAGTTTAATTATATTTTAAAAAATATTTATTAATGGCAAAGTTTATTTAAAGAAATTTGATAGGTAAATATTTAGAACTCTATTGAAGGTCAGTTCATACCTTATTTTGATCATATTTAAGTTAAAATTATACTGTATTACAAGTTTATAAATGACAATAATTTCATACATTACTAATTTGTAATTTATTTTTATGCAGTAGAAGAAGTTGATGCAAATACTTTAGATGAAAGCGTAGTTTACGAATCTTTAAATAGCGTTGACAAATCTGGAGCTTTTGACGACGATGAGACACAACCTTCTTCAGAAATACAATTTTGATTTTTATTATTATTTTAATATTTATATTAGACTTATATTTATTTATTATTAATTCATTATATAATAATAGGCATTGATGTATTTTTATTTCAATAATATATTTTATTTTTATTTATTCTTATAAGTTTTACTTCTTATTTAATATATATCAATTTTATAACAGTTCACTACTGATTAAACCTTTAAATCTTAAACCTTAAACCTTTTTTCTCAACCAATTTAATGTCTGGTTTAGTTTTTAAAACATCGTCCTAATTGGTTAACGTGAAAGAAACAGGTACGGGAACTACAGCCAAGACAGTGCTTGAGGCATTATATTGCCAATTGACTAAAAATCTGCTCAACAAATCCCAGGAGATAACACCTAAATGACGTGGCTTCACTCCATTCGCTAGTTTTCTTTGACCTCCCATCCGGATAACATCAATTGTCACAGGCACCAGAAGAAATTGACGCCTACGGATATGATGAAATGTGCAATCAAATGGAAAAAATCATAGACTTGGAGGAGGGTTAGTTTTTTTTCCGCCTATTGTCATTTCTCCGTTTCCATGGCTCCAACACTATCCTCCAATTCTTTCCTTCTATCCACCACACCTCATTCCAGGCTCTCTTTGAAGGCTCCAAAACTTACCGTCTTTGCCAAAAGAACAGGACCCTTCTCTCCATTTCCACTTGGCAAGCCAAAAAATGATTCAGAAGGAAGCCAAACTGATGGCCCAGTAACTTCAAGTCCGTTCAAATTCGACTTTAGCAAAGTACCTGATATGAAATCTTTGGTTCCTGTTGTGAGTAGTCCTGCGTCAGGAATATCTTTTGGTAACCCAAGAAGGAAAGATCCTGGGACAGTGTTTGTTGCTGGAGCTAATGGACAGGCTGGTGTTCGCATTTCTCAAACACTGTTGCGTCAAGGTTTTAGTGTTAGAGCTGGAGTTTCCGAGATTGGCGCTGCTCAGGACTTGGCTCTTCTGGCTGCAAAATACAATGTGAGAACTAGGGAAGTTGTTTTTACCTGAATTTGGGATTTGAATGAAAATAGCGTGTCATTCTAATTGTATGATGACTGAAAAGTTGGTTTATTCCTGGCTTCATAATTGTTGTTAATCCAGTGATCCTATTGGAACCACCAGTCTGTAGCTAAGCTAATCAAACGTGATGTTAAGTTTTTCCATAGTATAAACCCCTTCTATTGACTGCATGTGCCAGATCATATCCAAAGAAGAATCGAAGCGTCTGAATGCTGTGGAGTCAACCTTCCAAGATGCACAATCTATTGCCAAAGCAATTGGCAATGCAAGCAAAGTTGTAGTCACAATTGGTCCGGCCGAAGATGGTCCCTCGACCGAGGTCTCAACTTCTGATGCCCTGCAAGTGATCAAAGCTGCTCAGTTAGCAGGCGTTGGCCATGTTGCCATAGTTTATGACGGGAACGCAGCTGGTCTGTCAACTTACAATGTGTTAGATGGCATCACATCATTCTTTAGCAACCTGCTCTCGCCGTCTCAGACACTCAGCATACCCGAGTTATTGCAGAAATTAATTGAAACAGATGTGAACTACACTTTCATAAAGACAAGTTTAACGGAGGATTTTTCGCCAGAAAGTTCTTACAATCTTGTCGTGTCGACTGAAGGAAGCACCCATCAAAACGACTTCAAAGTAATGTAATGTATGCAATTGGTATTGTTTCATTGTTAACGTTTTAGTTTAAGTTTGCCTGGGGCCATATACTACTTCACTTTATATGTTTCTCATCTGTTGTCTTTTGACTTTCATTATCAGGTGGCCAAGTCTCAGATAGCTTCTTTAGTAGCAGATGTTTTCTGCAATACAACAGTGGCAGAAAATAAGGTACATTATATTATACAAACCTTGGGATTTTGGGATGGTCCATTTGATGATTTCTTCACTTATAGACCAGTGCAGTAACCGATATACGAATTATTTGTTTACCTATATTAGGTGGTGGAAGTCTATAGTGATCCGTCGGCACCATCAAAGTCTGTGGGTGAGCTTTTCAGGTAAAATTGTGATTGTGAAACAATCTTATATTATCATTGCCCTAGATGAAATTTGTTATATACTTGCCACGGTTGTTGTATATAGAGCTGTTCCTGAAGATGAAAGAAGAAAGGTGTATGCAGCAACGGTGGCAAAGGAAAAAGCTGAGGAAGAGGCAAGGATAGCTGCTGAGGAAGCTCGCGAAGCTGCTCAGGCAGCAAAGAAGCTCGAAGAAGAATCTAAAGCTTCTAGCCTCGCTGATGAAGCCCAGAAAAAGGCAGAAGCTACAGGAGCTTCAGTGGATAACCTCTTGAGCAGAGCAAAGGACATTGGATCGGGTTTCTCTTGGGAAAAACTAAGCTCTCAGATTACAACTGTTGCTCAGAGGAGTAATGACGATGCGGAGCCAAAAGTGCAGATTGCTACTGTCCGAGGACAAGCCAAGGCCCGTTCTCTACGAGCCCAGACAGCTGTTACCAAACGATCTATCCCAAAACTTTCTTTCAAGTCAAAGGAACAGCTGAAGCCGAAACCTAAACAGACAGAATCAAAGGCTGAGGTGAGGAAGCTGTTTGGTGGGTTATTTCAGCAAGAAACCATATACATTGAAGATGACTGAAACAAAGCGTCTCTTGGAATTATCTATGCATTTATATTTTGCGTTTGTAATATTTTCAGATTATGATGAGTCTCAGATCGCAATATGTACTGCTTTAAGGCTATCAAATCGTTTAATTGCCTACCGCATGAAATGATTTCTCCAAATTGTGAAGTTAGTATGCCCAACAGCTTTCGTATACTTTGCATTACCTACTTAAAGATTTATAGTCAATTTATATATGGCCTAAAGGCCACATTTTGAACCGGAGTTAAAATTGTCCTTGGTTGTTAGTCTTTGCTCATCTGCTAACAGAGTATAAATGAAGCTTTAAGTAAGTTACACGGATGTTTTTATTTTTAGTAAAGTTAATATGTGGAAATCAAGTTTAATAGAAAGGTCAAGTGAGAAAGGGGATAATTTAATCAATTGAAAAATGAGTAGAGTGGAGTATATATGCAATTCAAGAGTACATACAAGAGAATTTAAGTGAACAACCAATAATAAGAAGGAATCAAGCATATTAATATTTAAGCAAGTCATTATACTCCTTGTAACCTTATCTTGATCCTTAAAATAAATTAAGGGCAATCATTGCATAATCATTTGCACTTAAGGCATATTGTATATAATTTTGTTGCGTAATTAAAAGAAAATCTGAGAAGGTTTTAAAGAAAAACTCTCTCGATGCAACAAAAGAATTGTGTTTTGATCATTGAAAGAATGTGAAAATTTTTGGAAAACTTGTTTCAAGATGTTTGGTAAAAAATATGGTGATTTGGGTGACTAACGTTAGGGTTTAGGTAAATTGGCCCCCAAGGGAGTGGTCGAGTTGGTGGAGTAGGGGGTATAGGGTCAAAAGGTCCTATGTTCGAATTTCCCTACCTACACTCTCTCGATCGAGCCTGCCGTACAGCGCTTGTCTAGTACGAAGTACCATGTTAAGTGGAGAGTTGCTATCAAAATGAATTTTGAAGATGATCTCTTTTACTTTGTGACTAATAGCAAGGTGAACTAGATTATAAGAGAAGTACATGAAAGGTCATACACGAATCATCTAGGTAGTCTTAAAATTGCCCAATTGATTTTCTAATGGAATATTATTAGCTAAACATAGAGCGAGATTGCATTCAGTACATGAACAACTCTCACCTTTGCTAAATTTATACAAAAAAACTAAAGCATTTACAAGCTTCCCCCTTACATAGAATGCCCTTTCCTTAACCATTTTCAATGTGGAGAATTTATATTTTTGGCTCAATCAAATGGTCATAGATTCATACTAGTTGTAAAGGATAACTTCACCAAGTGGAATGAAGTCAACTTATACTCTTAAGCCACATAAAGTCTTCAATAAGCTCATTAAGTGAGATATCAGTTGTCGTTAAAGATTTTTTAGAAAAATTATCACAAGTAATGCTCTCCTAATCTAAATGCCACAATAATTTAAAAACTTTGTAAATAATTCAAAACTAGTCACACAAATTTCTCCCTTTATTATCCTCAAATAAATGACATATTGGAAGCCATAATTAAGAACATAAAGAAGAATATTTAGAAAATGGTGATTATATAGTATAACTAGCATGACATATTTCCATATGCACTTTATGTGTATCACACTATAATCAAAATGTCGACTAGGAAAACAATATATTCATTAATCTGTAAAATAGAAGTTGTTGATCTATAACTTAGGAATCAAGTCTAGCCTTGGTTCAAAATTAAGTTGTATAATGGTTTTAAAGCTATATTTTTGTATAATAATTATAGTCCAGTAGGTACATTAATGGAAAATACCTCATTTTCTCATTTAGGGAAAATAATCCCTTATCAAGGCACAATGAAACAAGTAATTTAGGAGAATCAATTCAATCTAGAACTTCCAATTAAAAGCAGACTGTAAGATTTATTACACGGACAGTTAGCAAATTCAGTTGTTGAAGATCATATTTATTGGGCTATTAACCAATTAGGAGTCTTCTATAATAGATCATACATGAAGATGATAACAATTAGAGCTCTAAAGGTGCCTTAGCATCGATTGGTCTAGTTTCCTTAAGCAATTCCTAGAATGAGTTTTATACTATGGTTAGCTATTTATGTTAAATTGTCAACAAAGGAAGAAATGTTTGGGTGACAGGTAGATGATAAGTGCTTATTTTGCTATTTAATTCTTGAAACTCTATAACATATCTACTTATAGTGCCAATTCTATGATATCTGGTGGAATAGGTTGCTTTCTTCATTTCATACCTTTTGACATGCTTCTTCTTAAGGTGAAATTTTGGATTGGATAATATAAAGGAAATGGAGGAACATACAAAAACTTGTCTCCTTCAAACTATCCCTAGGGAGTTTGGTATATGTAGTATCGAGGGAGAGGAATAATCATATGTTTACAAGCATAAGAAGACCTAAAGAGTTCATTTTTAGTGCGATCCTTAAAGATATATACGAATACAACTCCAATACTACCAGAAGATGATGGATTAAAATACAACATTGTAAGTGAACAAATTCCCAAGAATGCTGAGGAGATGTTGAAATGTAGGGAATATTTTCAATAGTGTTCTAATGGGACATAAATAATCAAGTAGTTCAATGTTTTCTACACCTATATTCCATAAACTTACATCATCTATCTGTTTTATATGTTCGGAGCTATAAGCATAAGAGTAAAGGCTTAATTGAATTTAGGGGATGAAGTTAGAGAATACTCATTGTTTAAAGGAAAACCCTTAAAAAACCTCTTATTTTAAACCTCCAATCTCCAACCTCGAGCTCTACTTGGAGAATAATGTTACAAGTTAGATGATGTTCTACAACTTAATATACAAGATGAAGATTATGAGGAATAGAATGAACTGGTAATGTAGGTGTGAATCTTCCCTACTTATGTTGACATGCAAGGCAAAACTTGTGGAACAACTAGTTATAGGTTGACAAATGAGTGTGCTTTCCATTTGCTCCTCATATTCTTGAATATTGTCTAGCATGTGTCTGTTATGTGTCCTTTTATTAGGGGATACAGATGTTGTTTACTTCTTTAATTTACTTCCATATTTCTTGGCCATGCAATGTATTGGTATGGCTTTAAGCCTTTATAATAAGTATTTAGAGCCTATTTTGTAAGGCTTGGTCCCTTGTTTTTCATTAATATATTTGATAAACAACGTTTAAGCTACATTTTTATTCTCATATTTAATGCATTTTGCTTATTTATTTGATTTTTTAAATTAATTTTAGTACTTACTTTGTTCATATTTTTCTAGATATATTTTATTCACCTGGAATAAAAAAGAACAAATCTAGACAAGTTTGGAGTAATTTAGAGTTGTATTGATTGAGTTATGGAGAGTATGACAATGTATATGACCAAGTTGAAGAGTTTGGAGATAAGAAGAGTGTTTCATACAAAACATGCCCATGTAGAGTAGTTAGAAGGACCATATTGATGATATAAGTCTATGCTTGTGCATATGTTAGCTCTGTGTTGTGCATTATTTAAAGAACACAGTCACCAGCACACCTATGTTGGTGCCTATGTACCTTACTAGAATTGAATTTCAATTTTAAAAAGAATAGATTGGGTGAAAAAGGATGGAGTACGCAAGGAAAATGTTACAAGAAACCCTAGGAAGATATAAAGAAAGAGAAATAACTAAGGGAACCCTATTGGAATATATTTTCATCAACTTGGGGTTAAGTTTTTAAGGATTTTAGGGATCTCAATGATGTTATCCTTGATTTTTAGCTTTTCCTTTAGTTTTGATATCTTGTTGAATATTTTGATGAGTTACAATTTATGGTACTTGAATTAGATGAACCTCATGATAGATCTTGTAGCAACTTTGTTTAATTTAACTTATTCTCTAATTTTATTAAGATTAAATTACATGTTCTAGTTTATTCTTGAATTGATATTGCTGATATGTTAATTCATGTAAAATTTCATGCAATTGAGATTGAGAAATCTAATATATGAATAGATCTAGTTTAATTGAAAGGAGTTGCGAGCAAACTTAGAGATAGGTCAATATAAATATCTTAGATTAGGGTCAAACATAATAGCAAAATTTATAAATCAATTAATAAGGATTTTAATTAGAAATTTTTTTAATTAATCAACCTATAATTACATGTTTATAGTTTTGAGAAAAATATTTGAATAATTAAAGAATTTCCATAGCCCAATGTACTTGAGAATGAATTGATTAGTGGAATTATGATTGCACGAGAAGTTATAAGGGGATTCAAATTCTAGGTACTATTTGTTTTATTGGTTGGTTTTTCATTCTTTTGCTATTATAGCTTTTTGATTTTATTAATTTCTTCATATTTTTTCACTTTAATATGAATTATCAATAAAACTTTAATTGTAAGTTAGATAATAAGAAAAGAGTCATTACTAATTCTCATAGTCTCTATAGGATCGACACTTGATACCGTACATTACTAGCTGATTGAGCCAAGTTTATACTATAAATTGGCCCCGTTTTCTTAAGTGTTTATGCACTTGTTGACTCCTAATTAATGATTTTTGTGCTTAATTTGGTTCCTCATATCAAACTTTCATGATTTG
>JANZLH020000370.1:79387-89940 GCA_026770325.2 Erythroxylum fimbriatum
GTGGAAGTTGAGGATGGGCCTGGGTCCATGACATTACCCCCACCATCGAAGGAAACCTTGTCCTCAAGGTTAGTGGTATCAACAGGTGGATCAAGCAGTGGCAATGGGATACTCTGTGTCGTAGGATCACCTATACACTTTTTCAGGACTGAGACGTGGAACACCGAATGAAGGCGAGAAGAAGCTGGCTGGTCCAACTTGTAGGCGACATTCCCAATTTTCTTAAGCACACAAAAGGGGCCGAAATACCGTTGTCCCAGCTTTTGATTTCGGTGTAGACGAAGTGAAACCTGGCGATATGGCTGTAATTTAACAAAAACCCAATCACTAACCTGAAATGAGACATCACGCCGATGTTTGTCAGCCTGGTTCTTCATCCGGACTTGAGCCTTGAGCAGATTAGCCTTGAGTTGTTGCAGGAGGAGGTCACGGCTGGCCAGTTCAGTGTCAAGTTCGGACAGCTTAGCAGTACCTGGTACGTAGCAGATAAGAGTCGGTGGATCGCGACCGTACAAGGCCCGAAAGGGAGTCATGCCAGCAGACACGTGATGGGCGGTGTTGTACCAATATTCGACCCAAGGAAGCAACTTAACCCAAGTGTGTGGAGAGTCCGATGCATAACAGCGCAAATACATTTCGAGGACCTTGTTGACAACCTCGCTCTGGCCATCGGTCTTCGGGTGGTAAGCCGAGCTAAGAGCACGAGTAGTTCCCTGCAAACGGTTCAACTCCTCCCAAAAAGAGCTAAGAAATAATGGATCACAATCGCTAATTATCTTAGAGGGAATTCCATGAAGTTTAACAATACCATGCAAGAACACATCCGCAAGTTTCACAGCAGTAAAATGACTTGGTAAAGCGAAGAAATAGCCATACTTGGACAAGCGATCAACAACAACCAGAATAACGGTCTTACCGAAAGAGGGAGGCCTAAATATGAAAAATTTCGCACTGTTCCGACCCGGCCCGCGCATAAACTCTATAAATATTGCTATTTTAGGTCAAAAGAAGTGGGCCGCACACTATTCATCTTCTTCCCCGTTTCTAATAGGTTTTCTTTGTTTATTTTGTAGGTTCGGCAACCGACAGACGACGTCCATCTTCATCTGCTTCATCCTTCTTCTTCTCTTCAATCATCGCCAGCGTTCGTCGTCACTGTTTTCCCTGTTTGTCGTCTGAGCCATGATTCACGTCGGTTCTCCAGCAGTGATGGAGTTCTCCGACAGGATGAGTGGCTAGGTTCCCGGCCTCTTGAAGATGTAGCAACGGTCAGAGTTCCAAGAGCTTCAAAGGGGTAATCGTTCATCGTTTTAGATTTCTGTCATATTTTTGTAAAAACTCTGAGTCGGAGATTACGATGTATGATTGAATGAATCCGGTTATAGTTTAATCGGATGTTAGACCATGATATATGATCTGGATTGATTTGTGTTAGAATTTCTGTGCTGAAATATATGAGAGTTTCGTATATGTCTCTGGTGAATGCATCGCTTATTTTTATCTGCCTAGTTGTGTTGGGTATAGATAATCGTGTTTAGCCATTTGACCAATTGCATGAATCATTCCATATCATACACTAAGGTTTTTAACAAGATTTAATTAATCGAGTTGATTAATTAAATTCTTGGACTTAAATAGTTTTAAGGTTGATTTTTCGAAACTTAGTGGATTTCAAACCCCGAAAATTATTTTGAACGATGATAACCCGAGCAGCATTTTCAAGAGAGTTTTAGTAATTTGATTTCAATCTTGTTTATTTTCAATCGCTTAAATTCCCAAAATCCAAAAATATTCTTTCATACTCTTATTGCCTTAATTTTAATCAATCAAACCAAAACCCCCCTTTTACAATTGTTTTAATTGCATGTTTCAACTTTAGGCTAGTCTTCTAAATCAATTTCGCACGGTTCTATCGAGAGAGACGACCCGAGGTTCAGCTTGCTGCAATCTTGGAATTATTTTGTTTTGACTGGTTTCCAAGGTCGATAAATTAATCGAACGACAGAGCCGCGATCACTAGCACTCAGTCTCTATAGGATTGACACTTGGTGCTCTGAGCCTAATACTATAGAATAATAAGTGCATTAGTCTTAGACAGTCTATAAAGTAAAAAAAAATGAGTTACATCACTTACAAGATTCCAACAAGTTTTTGGTGTTGTTATCAGGGACTAGGATATTAGGAAAGCTTGATTTCTATTAATGTAATCATTTATTTCATTTTCATTTTTATTTATTTTTCTTGTTGCTTTTTTAGAAGCTAGATTTGTTTACGACCTGAAGCAGTTTGTTTTAATTAGTCTAAGGAAGATTTTAAAATTAAAAGGATAGCTTTACAAAACCTTAGGAACTAGGATCCTCATCTCAGCGGATTACCTTTCCTACCCCTCCATTTGACTATTCTATTAATTTCAATGCTTATGGCAACACGATCAATAATTTGATAGCAGACAACCATTCATTGTCATAAATTAGTTAAATCCAAGATTCCATTCCAATGTCTCTTAAAGGGAAGAAGAGTAGAAGCAAGAATTTGAGAACACGCAACTAGATATTATAGTGAATAATAAAGAATTATGTCTAATTTTGCAATGTTATCCCTAACTAGAGCTAAGTCTAGTATCATCAGACCAACTGTTATAACCAATAACTTCGAGATCAAACTAAATTTTATATAGATGGTACACTAGTTTTTTCAATTTGATGACATATACGACAAGAATCCAAATGCTAACATCACTAATTTTTTGGAAATTTTTAGTACTTTCAAGATTAACAAGGACACTGATAATGCAATTAGATTGAGATAGTTTCCTTTCTCATTGAGGAAGCTTAAGTCTCTTATTAGAGAATTGATCATGACTTAAGATCAGATGCAAAAAAATTTCTAATGAAGTACTTTCCATTAGCCAAAATGGTGAAGATGAGGAATGACATATCATTATATGACCGAATTGAATAAGAGACTTTATATGATATATAAGAGCGATTCAAGGATTTACTAAGAAGATGCCCACATCATAGTCTTCTTATTTGTTTATAGGTTTAAACATTCTGTAACGTTCTGAATCCTTTAACTAGGCAGATGATAAATGTCACAATTGGAGGAACCCTAAATAGTTAGACATTTGAAGTGGCCTAAGAATTGATCGAAGAGATGGTTATGAATAGCTATTAGTGGAATTCAACAAGTACTAAACCTAATAAGCAAGTTAAAGTTGATGATGTAAATGCGATTAGAACTTTGGCTGTTCAGATATAAGCTTTTAGTAATATGATGGTTAGATTATCAATCGAACAATAAATAGCTTAAATGATGTGGTGTGAGTTATGTGAAAAAGGGCATGCATGCCAAAATTCTTAAGTCATTAAGTCTGCATCAAAACTAGACAAATATATTGACTACAAAGGTAATGCACCTTAATCACAAAATAATCTATACAGCAACACTAGGATGGAGGAATCACCTGAATTTTTATTAAGAGAATCAAGGGAAACAAAGACATAATGCTCCACCTAGATTTCATTAACAACATCCTTTGCAAGAGAGGAAGCCTAGCCTAAAAGATATCATAACTAAATTTTATTCAGGCATCTGAAATTTGGCTCCAAGCTATTGAAACTTCATTAAGGAACCGGGATGCTTTTATCCACAACTTGGAAAATCAAATAGGAATTGTTGCTAAAATGATCTTTAAGAGATCATAAGGGGGCTTCCTCATAATATTGAGACAAACCTGAAGGAGCATGTGAAGGCAATCACTCTTAGATGTGTCAAAGAGTTGAGTGTGAAAAAGAAACAAGACAAGGAGGAGAAGATTAAGGCAAAGAGAAAGGGATAAGGAAGGAGACAAAAATGATGAGTAATCTATATTAGTCTAAAGAGTTCAAGCCTTCTATCCCATATCTAGCAAAACTAAAGAAGAATCACATAGACAAATAGTTTATTAAGTTCTTAGATCTCTTTAAACAATTGCATATTAACTTACTTTTTATTGAGGCTCTTTTGTAGATGACAAAGTATGCCATATTTTTAAAGGAGCTGTTATCAAACAAAATGAAATTCGAGGATCTGACATTTAACGATGGTTATCATTATCCCTTTTTTAATTGTTAGTTTATCAATTGAAAAAGTTTTAGTTAATTTATTAGCTACAATTAACTTACTACCCTATAAGTTATTTAAGAGACTAGGATTAGGAGAACTAAAACCAACAAGGACGACCATTATTGGACCCCGATTCTGGAGCCCAACTCCCAAACTCATGTAAAGACGTGAGCATATTACTGTTGAACAAAATGGATTTGGGATGACAAAATGTTCGGGAGCAATGGCGGGTTCACCGCCGCAAACTAATGTTTCACTGCGGTGAACAGATGGAAGTAATCCACAGACCTTTCGGGTCAATTTCACCGCGGCAAACAATTGTAACTTCGCCACGGCAACCTTGGAAGACTAACTTCGCACCACAAAAAAAGAATACCTTCGGGTGAATTACGCCATGGCAAAAACCTTGGTACAGAACCCAGAAACTCAGAACAACCTACCTTATTAAATGCAAACTTAAATTCTTTCAACCACCCTCATCCATTCAACTTAAAGACTAACCTGAACATAAAACAAAGCAATTTTTTAATCTCATTTCTAAGTCAAAATACATTGCAAAAATAAGAAAATCATAGACAAACCCAAATATATTTTATTAATATCAAAAAATAAGAGTTTTACAAAGCTTTAATGGGCATTTCGAGCCACATTATATCATTGTCTCCAAAAACCCAAAACACAAAAGGTACTTGCACTAATAAGCTTGAAATGCGACTAAAGCCTTGTGTTTATAAAATTTAGCTTTAAATACAAAAACATTGCAAAAGTGCAGTGATGCCTCGACTCTTGGTTACTCGATCTCATTCTCTTCACCTGAAGATGGGAAGAAAATGGAGGGGTGAGCTTAAAGCTCTTAGGTAACAGTTTTATAATCGGTAACAAGCAAAAACTATTTAATGATTAATTTCCATTGTAAAAATTCACATTGAATCATAAAGCACATATATTCAAAATTCTCATTTATCAAACAATTCGTAAGCAACATAAATCATACATTCATCAAAGTTGTCAACACATAACCACATCATAATGGTTTGGGTAGGTCCATAAACAAAACATACCAACACAATTCCATAAAATGGTCTTGTGTAGCCATGAATAGAACGTACTATCGCAATCCCACATAATGGTTTTACGTAGCTGTGAACTTAGGGGAGTTCGTAAAGGAGCTTTATGCCACTAGTGGATAGGCGGGAGAAGCCTTTAATCGAAATGCACTTGACATACAGAATGGACCAAACCAAATCCACATAATCATGCATTTCACAACTTGTAAACATGTTGCCCAAAATGACACTTTTCTGAAACTTGATTTCATAAACATAAAGTCTTTTCAAAATCATTTCCATATCGGTTCATAATTCATCCACAAAATTCATATACAAAACATGTAGCACTTTCTCAAAGCATTTAAAGAACAATAAATGCACATTTGTAAAGTAGTTGGAAATCATTTATTTCCATTTATTTGAAAGAAACATTTATGGCTTCTTTACTCAATTATAAAAATGTAACTCACCTTGAATTTCTTGCTTAATACTTGCTTAAAGATGCCTCTCCTCTTGGTCCTCTTGCCTCACTTGATTTCCTTTAACATTTACAAAAATCCAAATTCAATAGGAATTCAAATTGAGAACCCAAAGAAAATACATTCACTAAAATTGATCTTAGAATGATTAAACCTAAGCATTTCCTAAGCTTCATGAACTAAAACTCTTCCAAAAATCCAAAGGATTAAAATTAAACTTACTTTGAATCTTCACCAAATAATGAGATTATTGGCTCAAAAGAAAGCTCTTTTCTACCTCTTTCTTTTCTCTTCTTGAACAACTTCAAAATCTCTCTAGAAAGCTAAGAAAGATGAAACCCTAGCTTAACTCTCTTTTTTCTCTCAAACCATCGAAACTCTCATTTCCTTTCTTTGTTTTCGTATTTCTCTTCTTCCTTCTTCTCACTCACGTTTTTTCTTCTCCAACGCAAGACAACATTTCTCCTTTTCCCATTCTACCCTTCCTTTAATGCCTTATAACTTTTAAACTTAAATGATCTTCCAAAAATGCCCTTTATGCATTCTTACTACTTTAATTTAATTTACACCATACTATACTCTAACTTAATTCTAATTTTCCTATTTAATACTTCTAATTCTGCTTACGCGTACAAAATCATGGACTAAATTCTAAGAAAACAAAGTAAAGTAAAATAAATAAACAAATAAATAAAGAAAAATTTTGGGGTCTAACATTTCTCCCCCTTTAAAGAATTTCATCATCGAAATTCTTTACTTGAATTATTGAAGAGTTGTGGATACTTTTCTTTCATGGCCTCCAAGGGCTCCCACGTGGCCTCTTCTACGGAATGATTTCTACACAGGATGTTGACTAGCTGAACTGTCTTGCTTTTGAGGACCCTTTCCTTAGTATCCAAAATCTCCATTGGAGTCTCCTCATAAGTTATATCATCTTTCAACTGAACCTCAGTGGTCTGAATGATGTGGGAGGGATCCGATCTATACTTCCTCAATATGGAAACATAAAAAACATCATGTAACTGTGACAATTCTGGTGGCAGCGTCAACCTGTAGACTAGCGGTCCAATCCTCTCAACAATTTCATAGGGATCTATATTTCTCGAGCTCAACTTGCCCTTCTTGCCAAACCTCATTATTCCTTTCCAAGGAGACGTCTTAAGAAAGACTTTCTCACCCACTTCGTACTTCATCTCCTTTTGGTGTGCATCAGTGTAGCTCTTCATTCTATCCTGACCTGTCTTAAGCCGTTGCTTAACTAAGTTGACCTTGTCCACTGTCATCTCAAGTAACTCTGGCCCTATCAGTTTCCTTTCTCCTTCTTCATCCCAACATATCAAAGTTCTATATCTTCTTCCATACAGTGCTTCATAAGGAGCCATCTAAATGCTCGAATGGTACGAATTATTGTAAGCAAATTTGACCAATGGCAAATGCTTATCTCAAGCTCCTTTGAAATCCATCACACATGCCTTGAGCATTCCCTCAAGGGTCTGAATGGTCCTCTTAGATTGACCATCTGTTTGGGGATGAAAAACGATGCTAAAATTCAACTTAGTTCCTAGAGCCTCTTGTAAGCTTCCCTAAAATCTCAAAGTAAACCGAGGATCTCTGTTAGAAACTATAGAGTCGAGAATTCTGTGCAGTCTTACTATCTCATCAATATACTTATTTACTAGCACATGCAGAGAATCAGTCTGTTTAATTGCTAGAAAATGGGCTGAATTCGTCAAATGATCGATAATAACCCATATAGAATCATGCTTCCTACTAGTTTTGGGCAAACCCATTAGAAAATCCATGGTTATCTTTTTCCAGTTCCACTCAGAAATGGACAATGGCCTTAAATTGCCTGAAGGTGCCTGGTGTTCAGCCCTGACTTGCTGACACACTAGACACTTGCTTGCATATTCTGTTACATCCTTTTTCATGCCTTTCTACCAAAAATGCTCTATCAAATCTCTGTACATCCTTGTGTTACCTAGGTGCATAGCATAAGGCGCATTGTATGCGTCCTCAAGTATCTCATCCTTCACTTCTTTAACATTCAGAATACAAAGTCTGTTTCTTACAGTCATGAATCCATCATCCCTCACTACCACTTCAGATTTCTTTCCATTCTTAATTTCTTCTCTGAGCTTGTTCAAATATGAATCTTGTGCCTATAACTCCTTAACTTTCTCCCTGAGTATTGGCTTCACTATGAAATTAGCAATAATACAATCGGGTTCCTTCTGTTTCAAGCTTATTCTAAGCTTAGCCATCTCTTCCAACAATGGTAGATAAACTATCTGAATATGAGCTATAGCTGATTTCCTACTCAAGGCATCTGCCACTACATTTGCCTTTCCTAGATGATATTCAATCAATAGGTAATAGTCCTTGAGCAACTCTAACCACCTTCTCTATCTCAAATTCAACTCTTTTTGGCTCAGTAAGTACGTGAGACTTTTATAATCTGTAAAAATCCTTGTTTGAACTCTATACAGATAACGTCTCCAAATTTTCAAGACAAAGATTACTGCCGCTAATACCAGATCATGAGTCGGGTAATTTAACTCGTACGGCTTTAGTTACCATGAAGTATAAGCTACCACCTTGTCTCTTTGCATCAACACACAACCCAAACATTTTCTTGAAGCATCACTGTAAACTGTATAACCCTCATCTCCCATAGGCAAGGTCAGAATTGGAACACTTGTCAATCTGTGCTTGTTGAACCCTGATCTTTTAGTGAAATTTAGAAATTGAATGAGTGTTTTTGTATATATATTGTGTTTTAGATGAAATTTTGCTTTAAGAAAATCTATGAGAAAAGAATTGATTAATTTTGATGGCTTTGATATTTTAGTAGATTTGTATAGGTTATGAGAGTTAAAGTGAATAAGTTGACTGAAATGGAAGTTGAAAATCAATAAATAAAGAGAAAAAGTGTGAGAATTTGAAGAATTAAGAAAGTTTGACTTTTTGGAGTAGAGAGTTGACTTTTTGATTTAGGCAGAATTTGAGAAAATGATCTTCATGAAACTTGTAGCTTTTGATGAATGCTTTCTGTCGCCATAAAGAATGATATTTTTCGATGTCGGGATTAAAAGTTATGATCATTCGAAATTCAGTTATTTCGCTTTGTGTTTGGAAATTATTCATAAGTATAGATTTATGTGTTCTATGTTTTGAGGCAAATTCTGGACTGATATGTTTTGAATTGAGTTAAGTGGTCTTCATGGAAGTCATAAAAGATTTTCCTAGCTGTTCAATGAAGTATCATATATTATTTGTGGATGTGGGAATTGGAAGATGTGAAATTTGGAAGTTTGGATGTTGTCTTAGGATGACACATTTTGGCATAATCTTTGATTGAAAAATTGACCTAGTTAGAGGTTGAAATTGCCTTTAAGTGCCTCATGAAATTTTTAGATTACGTTTATATCTTTCCATTGATGTAAAGTATGGAAATTTTGGACCATGGAATGTGGAGTTATGATTTTTAAAAGTTTCTGTTACTGTTTTGGCAAGATCATTAGTGGGCAGAAACTTTGAAGTGGTCTTTGACTCCCTTAGAGGTCAAATTGATTTTTCTGTCCTTCATTAAAATTTTGGATTTCTTTCTGATCTTCACATTGATATGAAATATGACATGTTTGGACCTTGGCGTTGGAAGATAGAAATTTTAGAAGTAATGTGATTGTTTAGGGAGACATTAATTGGGCTTGTGCCTTTGAGTGGAAATTTGGTCACTTTAAAGGCTGTTTTGGCTTTTGAGTTCTTCGTAGAAGTTTTAAAGCTTCCTTTAAGCTTTCTATTGATACCAAATTTGTTAAATTTGGAGTTCGAGATCAAGAGTTCTGAATTTTTGAAAATTTTGTGTTTAAAAAAAAGAAAAGGAAAATCGGAGTCAGATGGCTCGCGATCGCGAGCTGACTCTTTTGTTCTGTGACTCGCGATCGCGAGCCGATCGCCACCGCGAGTCGACTCCTGATTTTTTGGGGTTAATTTTTTAATTTGAAATGTTTCCATTCTTTTGCCTATATCTTTTCCGTCCCACATCCAATTGAGTTGATTTTCGAAGCATTGGATTCCTAAGACAATTATCTACATCTTCAAGGGAAATTTATGAATTTTTTAGATTAAATTGACGATGATTAACTTAATCAAAGTCAGTTGGGAAATTATCTGAACATGGGTCAGCCTTTTGCAAAAAACTTTATCTGTGGAAATCCGATTGAACTGATTCTTGTGAAAAAATAAAATAGAGACCTGAGGCTACAAATCATATGAAGGAATTGAATTTCAATTTAGCCTCTATGACTTTCAATTTCTGAATTTAAGTTGGGTTTAGTGTTTGGTCTTGGATTAGTAAGAGCTAAAAGTATTTTATCCATAACGTTTGCTCTGGTCATCCAAATGAGGTGATTTTTTATTTAGAATAAACGAGAGAAATAGGGCTACAAATGTTCTCAAGGACTTGAGTTTCAATTTAGTCTTTAAGAATGTCAATTTTCGGATGGGAGTAAATTGCTGGAAAATGTGTTAGCAAAATGATAATCCGAAATGTTTGGAGCATAACTTTTGGTGTAGTGCACCAAATTAAATGATTTTGGTGGTGTTATGTAATTGAGACAATGAGGAACATTTCTCTAGAAGTAGGTTTTGACAAATTTCTTCAATTTGATGGTTAGAAAAATGTCCTAAAGTAAGCATGACTTAAAAAGAATTTAAGGGGAAATTTTGGAAGTTCACTTAAAGAGGTAAGTTAGTAGGCTAATAAGTAAGGGCAATTGGGACTTTTAGCATTCATTAAATGACATGGCATGTGGCTGTCGATTTTAAGAAGGTGTAGTACGACACTTAAGAGAAAAATGAAAGAAGAAGGAAAGAAAGAAAGAAAGAAGAGGAGAGAAGAAGCTTCGGTGATGGG
>JANZLH020000370.1:109998-121384 GCA_026770325.2 Erythroxylum fimbriatum
ATGGATTTTCAAAATCATTACCCGTACCCGTGAGACCCGTACCCATACCCGGACCACCCGCCCGTTTGCCAGGTCTAACCTTCACCACTGTCTTTAGTTGCTAATGGGTTTGTGCTTTGCTTTATTATATGATTACTCCTAACCCAGATGCTTCATTGTATGATTAAAAGTTGGTTTATTTTGATTTTGGGGGTTTGAGTTGGAGATAATATATACATACATAGAGAAACGTAGAAGAAGAACTTGATGCCTTTGGTGATGTGTTAATGGGTGGTTCTCTTTCTCTCTCTTTTTCTTCTTTTTCTCTTTCATCATACATCAAAGTAAATGGTTCTTCTTTCCCTTAATAAGGTTTGTTCAACTTCAAATTCTTCCTTTTGTTCATCTAGCTTTGATTCTGTTTGTCTTTGCTATATCTAAAACGGGGTTTTTCATTTTTGTTTCCATCAAATCCTCTACATTTAAAATTTCAAACTCCAGACAATATGGCTAGTTTGAGCATTCTCTCCTTCTTCTTTTTAGTAAGACAGTTCACGGTTAAAAAATTGGTTGATTTATTATTTAACCAACCAGCTTTTATTAACAACGGTCAAAAGTAAAAATTGAATCGAAAACTAGTCCGGTTTATGTTTAACCTGGTCAAATAACCCGGTTTGGTCCGATTTGTACATCATTGATTTTTACTTATGAAAGGTGTTTGAGTGTACCGATAGATTGATCTTATTTTTAAACACAGTTAGTCAAAATCTACTATTAGATTGCTTAGTTTTTAAATAATTATTTATGAGTAAAAACATTGAATGTTTAATTACATTGAATGTTTAATTCTTTTTATAGGTTTTGAAAGTTATTCCTCTTTTCTTATAACTGTCTATTCTTAATAAATATGGTTAAAGAGGAAGTGCTTTAATTTTAATTTTGATGTTTAGATTTTCCCGAGGATGATAAAATCTAAGTGTGGGGGAACTTGATAAGTGCTTGATCAATTATATATTTATTCTTTAATCCTTAGTGATTAATTTTATGTTACACCCATGAGATTTATTTTGGTTCAAGTACAAGTTGGAGGAATAAGAACTAAATGTGCTAAATTCACTTCCTTGGTGTCTTTCAATTAATGTTTGATCTTATTTTCTTCATGGAGTAAAAAGCAGATGAATTAGGGTGAAGATGGGACAAAGAATGGAAGAATAAGAGTCACCATGGCTTACACGACCGTGTAACTCACTGGAAACGTATACGAACTTGAAGAAGCTATTTCAACCATCCCTATGACCTACCTTATCTGTGTAAAGACTTACATGACCTTGTAAGTAAGTTGCACGGTCATGTATCTTGGCTTTGTATCCAACTATGAACATGTAACTATGCAATTTCTTACAAACTGACATACGCGATCACTTACACGTTTGTGTACTTGGCCGTGTACAGTCACCCAACCTTCATTTTATAGTACAAAAGGGCAATTAAAATTGTATGTATACCATACCTTGGATTAATGGGTTTTGATGTTGGTGCCTCGCTTTTAGTTATATTATAAGCTTTCTAAACATGTCGAAAACAAACGGTACTAATAAAAGTATCTTTTGAACTTTTTTTTATCTAACCACTACTAAAGTTACAAATATGACATCTTATGGGAAATTTTGGTTAACTTAGCTCAGTATCTCATCTCCTCCCCCATTTAATCGAGTATCCGTCCTTATTGACATCCTTAAAATCTACCAAGTACTTGAAATAATAAAAATATATCATATTTTCCTTAAATTTAAAGCACCTTCCACTAGCTGCTTGCATTCCCTCTCCTATTAAAACTTTGTCTACAGAGACTACGTTTGATGCCAATAACGTAATTTGATGTTACATCTCACTCGCACAATCTGCTTCATAAAGTATAAGTTGCACGTCATCTACGTCGTGCTAACCAAAATATGAGCTTGCATTTCTATCAAACAAAAAATAAACAAAGCATACAAATAATCAAACTACAAGGGTAGAAGATATTTAGGTGTATAAAGTATCATAGTACCTTCGATGGATGTTTAAAAGTCAATTAGTAGACATAGTTTTCCCCTATAGAAGCTGATGGAAAAGCTTAATTGTATTCATAGATGATCATAGTATTTATAATACAACTTAGAGAGAGTTAAACTTAGAGCTATTCTTGAGAAGATAAGTACAACAACTACATAATAGAAACTATCTAGAGTTATTCTTAAGGAGATTGGTACAACAAATTTAGTTAATGATTATCTGTGTCCTTTGCATGCCCCCGCAAGATGGGCGACCGAAGTGTGAGTCCGATCTTGGACATTATTGTATTAAAATGAGGTCGAGACAGGGGGTTGGTCAGAGCATCCACAAGCTGGTCACCAATATGGACATGAGTGACACGAAGGGACCCATGTTGAACCTGTTTACGGCCAAAGTGGAAAGCAAGAGCGAGATGCTGCATATAAGAGTGAAAAACAGGATTTACACTAAGCTCCTAGATTTTCATAGTGGATGATTGGAGTATGAAAGAGCGTGACACCCATCTCACCGAGCAAATTACGGAGCCATAGTAATTTAGCCATTGTGGAAGCTATTGCTTTGTACTCAGTTTCTGTGGATGATTGAGCTAAGAATCTTTTCTTCTTCAAGCTCCATGTTATCGGTATGCGACCAAGGAACACAACTTGACCCATTATGGAGGTGTAATCATCCTTGTTACATGCCCAATCTACATCTGAGAAGGCATGAAGTGTGAGCGGGGAGTGACGAAAGATGGTAGTACCTTTGTCCAAAGTCTCAGCTAGATAGCAGAGTCGACGCTTCAGAGAAATCCAATGGGGAGTTCGCGGATTATGCATGAATTGAGAGCTTATTCACAAATGCAACGTTAGGCTGAGTGAGAGTCAAGTATTGGAGGCTGCCTATAGCTGCTCGGTAACCTGTAGGATTGTTAATGGGATCACTAGATTGATTGGAGAGTGAAGCATTGGTAATCATAGGCGTGGGAGGCAATTTAACATGTTGCATGTGGGTACGGTCCAATAGGTTAATGATGTGTAATATGACAAGTTGCCAAGATCTTTTAAAGCAAAACGTATAGCAATAGTAGTAATAAACTTGTTAAGAGCACCAGAATCAGGACTTGTAACAACAATATCATCAACATAGACAATAAGAAAAATGGGTGAGGAGTGATGTCGATGAATAAAAAGTGAAGCATCTGCGATTGATCTGGTGAAGCCGAACCTAGTAAGGAATGTAGCAAGTTTCGTATACCAGGCTCGAAGAGCCTACTTAAGCCCATAAATAGCCTTTTTAAGTTTACACACATAGGTCGAGAACACTGCATCTGGAAAACCTGATGGTTGAGCTATGAACACTTCATCATGTAAGGTGCCATTGAGAAAAGCATTGTTGATGTCAAGTTGGCGAAGATGCCACCCACTGGTCACGATAAGACTTAGAAGAGTTCGAATGGTAGCAGGTTTAACCACTGGGTTAAAGGTGTCATGATAATCGATCTTGGGGTGTTGCTGAAAACCTTTGGCAACTAAACAAGCCCGATAATGCTCAACACTCCCATCTGGGTTATATTTGATCCGAAAAATCAACTTGCATTTAACAATATTATGACCTGAATCAGGAGGGGACTAAATCCCATGTGCCAAGTTTTGTTAAAGTTTGTATTTCATCAATCATTACTTGCCTCCATAAGGGATCTTTTAGTGCTTCGTCAACACTAGTGGGTTCAGTAGGTTTAGATTGAGTGGTTGTGGGTTTGGCATATTTGGGATTGGACTTGAAAATATTATTTTTGGAGCAAGTAATGATAGCATGAGAGGGAGGGGGCTGTACTGTGGGCTAGGGAAGAGGATCAATGGGAGTAGGTAAGGGAAGGGAAGGTAAGTCAACTTTAGGGGACTGAGAGTAGGGAGGAAGGGAGGAACTAGAAGTTGATGGCGTGACAGAATATGATTCGACATTACCCACTGGTTCAAGAGATGAAGAAGAGGAAGGTGGAATAATGGGAAGAGAGATGGTACACCGACTATCCGAGTTTGAGTAGGTTGGTGTTGGTGGAGTGGAGGTTAGAGAAGCGTATAGAAATTGAGTTTCCACAAACCAAACATGATGGGATGTGTAGATTTTATTAGTGGTGGGATCAAGACAATAATAAGCACTTTGAGTGGTTGAGTAACCTACAAATATACATGTAAGAGAATAAGAGTTGAGTTTGTGTTTGACATAGGGGCAAAGCCATGGGTTGCAAAGACAACTAAAACTTTAAAGCTTGAGGTAATTGGGAGGAGTGGCAAATAGGCAATGAAAAGGTGATTTATGGGAAAGAGTTGGAGTAGGAAGATGATTGATGAAATATGTTGCAGTGGAGAAGGTGAGAGTCCAAAAATGAAGGAGAAGTTGGGCATCTAAGAGAAGAGAGATGAATGTTTCCACGATATGACGATGTCGACGTTCAGCATAGCCATTATATTCAGGAGTATGGGGCGGGGAAGTGAGATTATAAACACCATCAATAGTGAGGTATGTAGAGAGGGCTTAATATTCTCCCCCATTATCAGAATAGAAGGTTTTAATCCATTTTTCAAAGAATTTTTCAACTAATGCCTTGAACCTTAGGAAGACTTCTTTGGCGTCAGACTTATTTTTGAGAGGATATAACCAAATATACTTAGTATAATGATCCACAAAAATAACATAATACTTGAAGCCATTCAAAGAATTAATGGGAGATGTCTATAAGTCAGTGTAAAGAAGTCCAAGAGGGGATTAAGAAACTAAAGTATTCTAATGAAAAGGGAGCTTATAGCTCTTATTACATTGACACACACTGCAATTAAAGGAGAAATCATTAGTAACATGAAATTTAAATAAAGAAAGAAGAGTTTTAAGAATAGGTAATGAAGGATGGCCGAAAAGATGATGCCAGTCAAGAGCAGAGGCTTTAACAGTTGAGAAAGCGACGATGGAAGATGACTACCATTCATAGATCCCATTCCTAGTTGGTCCCCTAAGAAGATGTGCCCTCGTAAGACGATCCTTCATAAAAAAGGAATCAGATGAGAATTCAACGAGAAGATTATTTTCTTTACAAAATTGAGAGATAGAAATAAGATTACGCTACATGATGGGAGCATATAAGACATTAGAAAGAGAAAAAGATTTAGAGGAAGTAGGGAAAAGAGTGGAACTAGTGTGAGTCATAAGGAGACCAGAGCCATCACTAATTACAATTTCTTCGATGCCATCATAGGGTTAGTGCAGAGAGAGATTAGAAAGATCTTGGGTGACATGGTGAGAAGCACCAGAGTCGAGAAGCCATGGAGATGAGGCGGGTTGAGCAGAGGCAGTGGTGACATGAGCTTGGGGTGGGTTGGACTTGTAGGTGGGAGGTGGGGGTGGATGAATAGAGGGATATTTTTCCAAAAAGATAGCGCATTTTTGGAGAGAGTGGCATTTGGTGTGACACCATTGACACTTATTAAAAAAAGGGCGAGAACCAGTGAAGGATGATTGAGGGTGGTGAGTGGGCGGGGTGGGTAAGGAGTTGGCATAGGGTGATTGATGGGTGTGATGATAGTGGTTAGGACAGGTAAAAGTGGTATGTATTGTGGTAGGGAAGGAATCAAGCAATGGTTGAGATTTGAGGGTGAGTTCACGATTAATTAATTTTTTGTGAAGAATTGGAGAAGCTTATGCGTACCTTTTTATGGGGCTCCTCCTCCGGCTCTCGTAAGATACATCTTATTCATTGGGATAAAGTTTACCACCCTAAGGCTTTGGGTCGGTTAGGAATTTGGAACATCTGAGCCACCAATGATGCTTTGCTTACTAAATTAGGGTGGGCTATGATCACCAAACCTGATGCTTTGTGGGTCTAAATTTTATCGGCCAAGTATCACTTTGATGCCAAATATATCCCTTCCGTTATTCCTACTACCGGTGGCTCCATGGTGTGGCGAAGTATCAAAGCCATTTGGCCCAACGTGATCAACGACATGTGCTGGATGATTGGAGACGGATCCCAAGCTCGGTTTTGGTTGGATCCATGGGTCGCCAACGTGGGTCCCCTTTTATAGTACACTACCACTCCTCTCCCCTCCTCCGAGTTTAACCGTCGCGTCCACCACTTCGTGGACTCCACTAGTAACTGGGATTGGACTCAGATTCAACCTTTGCTTCCTTCCTCAATCTGGCCGTCCATTACGGGCACCCTTCCTCCCAAGCCTTATTTCAGCGCCAACAAACTCATTTGGGGACCGTCACCTACCGAAAAATTTACTACAACTTCAGCCTACTCTATGCTTATGGAGCACCCTCGGGTTCACCCTGTCAACTTGTGGAAAATAATTTGGCACTGGCCCGATCCATAACGTATCCACTCCTTTCTTTGGCTCTTTGCTCACGACAGACTTCTCTTCAACCAGCAACGCACCCGTAAGCACCTCACTACGAACTTGGACTGCTACCACTGTCGTATGGAGGAGTCCTTGCTCCATGTTGTGTGCGATTATCCGAAAGCGCGAAATCTTTGGCTTACTTTCTCTCTCTAAGCCATCTCTTCCACCTTCTTCACTACTAACCCTCAGGAATGACTCTCTCTTAACCTCCAAAACCATCAGTTGGTCTGGGGCCTTGACTGGGCAGCTATATTTGGGCCTTCTTGTTGGTTCTTATGGACATGGAGGAATATGGCCCTTTTCGACGCACAGTTCTCTTGGCCGATTTCTCTTGCAACTGTCGTCCTTAACTATATCCGTCTGAGTTCCCAGGCCTCAGTCTCGCTTTGTCGCACCAGTCTGGCCCCTCGCCTGCGATCTGAGCAAGTTATTGGGTAGTGCCCGCCTACCCCGGGGTGGGTCAAACTGAATACTGATGGGCGTGTCGTAGTGAAACCTCCTCAGCCACTGTAGGTGGTGTTCTTCGGAATAGCTCTGGTGTTTGGCTTGGTGGTTTTGCCCAGAATACAGGCCGGTGTTCCCCGGTTTCAGCTGAACTCTAGGGCGTGTACTCAGGACTCTAACTGGCCTAGACCCTTGGTTTTCGACGCATTGTTCTCGAACTGGATTCTCTCGTGGTTAAATAGTTTCTCTCCAACGCCTCGCATCGTTTCATGTCACTCAATCCTTTAGTTCTGGGCATCAACGAACTCCTCATCAGGAACTGGGTGGTTCTTCCTCGACATACCTACAAAGAGGGGAACCGGTGTGCTGATTGGCTCACCAACTATGCTTTTACATTGGGACTCAGCCTTATCACTTTTGATAAAGCATCCTCTGGGTGTGTCACTATCTTTGTAGAGGATTTGGCAAGGGTTAGCCTCCTTCGGAGGATCCTGTAATTTATTTTTTTCTCTTGTAAAAAAAATTAATTTTTTGTGAAGTTCAACAAATGAAATCAGCGAATCACGAGCATTCATAGCATCAATGACTGCTTGATATGAGGAGTCTAAACTTTCAAGTGCTTTGTCAATAATATCTTTGGGATTAATTGGATTGCCAAGAAGGGTAAGTTGATCATTACATGCTTTAATAGTGTGCATAAATTCTGTGATGGTTTGAGGGCCCATTGTGACAGCTTTGAGATGGGCTTTGAGTTGCTTGATCTGACCACGGGAAGAGCTAGCAAAGATATGGGCAAACGTGTCCCAAAGGTCCTTTGTGGTAGTAGCAAGTGACAAAATAGAAATGATAGTTAGGTCCAGTGTTCCAATAAGAGTTCTGAAAAGAAGACGATCTTGCCGAACCCAGGTGTGGTATGCTGGGTTGGAGGTGGAGACTGGAGACATTATCTTGGACAATAGTAAGGGATGGTGCAGAAGAGGAACCATCTAAAAACTT
Organism: Erythroxylum fimbriatum; assembly: GCA_026770325.2. Taxonomy (NCBI): domain Eukaryota; kingdom Viridiplantae; phylum Streptophyta; class Magnoliopsida; order Malpighiales; family Erythroxylaceae; genus Erythroxylum; species Erythroxylum fimbriatum. Next base: position 117,852 of record JANZLH020000370.1, read on the forward strand.
AAACAGATCATAGCCAACTAGCGTGGCCTCAATTTGACGTTTCCATGAGAGATAGTTGTTTGAGGTGAGCTTGATAATATTGGAAAGATTGACAACAATAAGCTAAGTGGTGGGATTTACATCGCTGGGTATTGTTGGTTTTGAGTGAGCATGGTGCTGAACGGAGGAGAGAGAAAAAAATTGGATCAATAATGACGCTCTGATACCATATAGAAGCTGATGGAAAAGCTTAACTGTATTCAGAGATGATTACAGTACTTATAATACAGCTTAGAAAGAGTTAAAGCTATTCTTAAGAAGATAATTACAACAACTACATAAACCATCTAGAGCTATTCTTAAGGAGATTGGTACAACTTTAGTTAATGATTATCTGTATCCTTTACACGCCCCTTCTGTAATCTACACAATTAAAGAATCATTTTCTAGACCTTCAATATTGTCTTAGTTTTAATGCATGTATCCTCCGTTACACAAGCCACGTAAACACAAGATCCTACTCTGCCACAAGCTCATATTCAAACCTGTCGGACAACTCCACATTGTTTTCCAAAGGAAAGATTAGCTCAGGTTATAACCATTACCCATATTTCATTCATTAGAGTTAACATTGCGGATTATTCCTGCAACCCACTCTACAGGCTATTAGCCCGTGTCGTTACATGCAACAACGAAGCAACTAAACCTCAGAACCAAATTGCACATGCCCCATGAAGAATGAAGTGGCAATCCTCTTGTAGGCCTCAATGATAGAACCCTCAAACAAGTTACTATTAAAGAACTTCAAATATGATTACGGAGATACAAAATCCGGCATGGATTTAAAGACCCAACTAAAGTAAAAATCTTGAAGATTGAAAACTTCACCAAAGTGTAAAACAAATATCACTCTAATTTGACCTTGGTGTAGCCCACTCAACTTTAAGTATGAGGTTATCATAACCATAGCCATTGAGTTTGTTGATCGCTTTCTGAGCATCTTCCTTGTTCACAAAATTAACAAACCCAAAACCTCTGCTCATTCCAGTCTTCTGGTCCATAGCAACATAAACACGACTTACAGGGCCAAAGGGCCGGAAAAGTTCATGCAGGTCAGGTTCACGGGTATCTTCTGATAGGTTGGTGACCCGTACCGAGTTCTCATCATTCCTTCGCCTCATATCCGCTCCAGCACCTCTTTCAGCCCCTGCCCTCATGCCTGGGGGAACATATGCTGTCTTGCCTGTGAGAGATGCAGCAGTAGAAGTCTCTGCTGCAGGAGGCTTATCAACAAAACTTTCAGATGGTGGAGCAAGATCCTTGTATGGGCATCTCGAAGTCCAGTGGTCACCCTTTTTACCACAAGTTCTACAAAGCATAAGGACGGCTCCTCCTTTACCCAGTTGAGCCAAGGAATCTCCACCAACTTTTGCTTCTTCTGGTTTGCTACCTGTATGAAATTCAGATATCATTCATAAGGAACATTGTAAACAACATAAATACTCAAAGTGGAATCTTACTAATCACTTGCATCATACAACTAAGGATGGTTATAGCACATTGATTATCAGAAGTTTCCCGCTAAAAAGGCCCAGAACAAACATGACTGAGGGAAATGAAGACTAAGGTCTATTAGCATGATCTAGACAAAGAAAAGGAAATTCCACTAACATAGAGATAAACTTAATTATTTAAAGCAAAAAATTAAATGCTAATAAAGCAAAAACCCCTATGAGCATATGCAACGTGTAGACATTTCAAGGTATTGGCACTCTGTTAGGGGGCTGCTCAGGATCAGACCGTGTTTCAATCCTCCAACGGTGGTCGGGCCTGCGACTGGGGGCCCTTAGGGTTGGGGATCAACCTTTTGGAACAAGGTATTGGCACTCTGCAATACTACTTTTTTTCAAAACTGGAATTAGATTGTAATATGGGCCACTGCTTCTCACAAGAAGAATTAAACAGATGACAAGGTCTTTAAGCTGGTTTTTGGATTGGAAGGAGAGAAATTAAAGGAACTTTAACCAAAAGGCTATGGATAACTGGCTATGGATAACTGTCTATGGATAGAGCACTCAATTGCTTGGACAAGGGAGATAGTACATTCAAAATCCATGAAGTTCATCTTAAACCAAGATTTTGCTGAAAGATGGAACCTCCCAGATCATAGGCTCCTGGAGAGGGACATCAGTCTATGAACAAAAGGAACTCTTCAATAGATTAGAGAACAAGTCAAGGATTCACCTCAACTTTGATATATTAATCAAATCAGACATTTATATGGACTATTTGGAAATCTAAGGTTGGTCTATGGACTGGTCTAAAATAGCAGCTTTGTAGATAGAAATCAGTTGATGTGAACAAGCTATATAAAGCAAATCTGATGTACTTGCACGGATTATTCGTTGTAAGGCTTTGCCACTGTTTTCGGAATATAACTATCTACTTTCCAAAAAGAAATGTCTAGACATTCAAAATTAAGATACTAGACTGCCTTTCTCTGCATTTTAGATAGGAACATTAGCCCATAAAAGATGTTCACCAAACAAAGTAGCATGGCCAAAAATCACAGATACATTACCCCGTGAGATATGGTTACAGAGGAGTATGAAACTCAACAAGAACGAAACTAATAATAAGCTCACGTTTTGATCTAAATTGAACAATCACGAATATTTTCTTAACGCCCATATTTCAGTAACTACGCTGAAAAGATCTAAAACACTCGTCACGATAGAAACCCTAAAGTCCGAAATATTCCAAACTTAGATCTCCACTGCGTCTACTAACAGAATTTCAACGGTTTCCAGCAATTTCTCAAATGAAAAGAAAATTCTTAATAAGTACCCAACACCCAGCAGGCAAAGAGGTGGGGAAACGGGGGAGATTTCAATCCAAATGTGAAACTATAGATCCACAAATAAGAATTTGGGACGAATATACCTGGAGCTCTGGGACGTTCGATGAGGATCTCCTCGGTGGACACCATGGTGAGCCGACTGCCCACGTCTTCGTGCACGGCGTCACCGAACTTCGCCCAGGACCTTCTCTCGACAGCTCTCTTACTGAGGCGTGCATTGGCAAGTTTTCGGATGCGTATCGTGGTGGTGATCTTCACTTTGCTTCCCTCCTCGTTGAACTTGTACTCTATCACTTTCTTTATCCCGTTCTCGTCGGGTCCGATCACTTGCCGAGGAGGTAGGAGAAAGTCGAGATCCTCTCCGTCATCTTCTTCCAATTCTCCCCACCGGAGTTTGGCAGGCGGCTGAGCTGTGACGACCATGGCTCTGCGTATATGGGAGTCTAATTTGGCCTTCTAGGGTTTCCGTGGATAGGTCTGTATATATAATTATTTTTGTTATTAATTAGTACCCAAAGTTTATCTAATGTCACAGTTTGACAAGTCATTAGTTTGCATGTTATGTAGTTAGTTAGGGGGCGTTTGGTTTGAGCACGGGTTTGGGAATGAGTATGGGCCGTTTGGTTTGAGGGTTTGGGAATGAAGGAATGGAATCATAGTAAAAAATAATGTTTGTTTTGGAGTTTTCATTCCC